>JAZHYW010061854.1:0-20043 GCA_037355805.1 Ixodes ricinus
CCAGGTATAATTAGGGTTGTTGGTTTTCGGGTAAAACTCGATTTTACCCGATTTTTACACCTCGAGCATGTTTCAGGAGAATCGGGTTGAACCCGATTTCTCCCGAATTCCAAAACCACGTAACCAACCTATTTATTTTACGCCGCACGGAGTTTGCAGTGCACACACGCCAGCTACCCAACCTCGGGACAACAGTGACCTATAGTTCATTTCGCAAGCTGCGTGCAGCACTGTGGGCCTTCTACAACTCTCAACCAACCGCCCAACGGGCGCCTAACTCACCGTGACATTCTACGGAGGCCGGCTGAGGAAAGCGACAATAGGCGTTGGGGCCTCAAAGGACATTTCTGCCCCCGCTGTGCAGGTGGAACCACCTCAGCATGCCACGTAGCCAGGCCTGCTGCACGCAGCTTGTGAAGGCACTATCTATCCCTCTTTGACCGCTGAGGTCCCGGCAGCCCAGCAGGGCTCTCGGGTTGCATGGGCATCTCGCTGGCCTCCAACCTTTCTCACGAACAACGTCCGAGCCAGTCAGTGGCGTAAACGGCTCGGGAAAACTTAACAGGTTTATTCCATACGAAATATCTGATCGAAGGCGACTGTCCCTCGAACGGTGGGGGTTTTGTTGACACCTGAGGGAGAGGGAGGATTCTGCAGGCATTGTACTCCTTTGAAGCGACCGACGGCAACTTGGAGCTGAAAACCCTGCTGTCCACCCGATTACCAGCATGGAAGTTGAAACAGACCGCTAATTTTAACGCGTTAAGCGTTAAAAGCTCGATGTTACGCTCACGACAAAAAAACAAAAAACGAATGTATTATTGAGTACATTCGTAAATTTAACGAAAAAACCGAATTTCGGAATGTTTCTACAAAAACCTGATTTCTCCCCGATTATCAGCTTGAAAAATAGCACCCGATTTTTGACCCCGGTTTAAAAATATAAAACCAGCGAACAACCCTAGGTATAATGCACCACTAAATGCTACACTTTCGATGAAATTTTGAAATCAGCTACAGTCAGGTGCCTATTTTAGAGTGAGCCTCGGTATTGATAACTCTCTATACACCTGTATCGGAAGAGGCAGTGGCATGACTATCGTTCAAACCATGCTTTTGTGCTCACTGTGCGTCTTTTACTGTCCGTATGTCTCATCAGGGAGTCCTCATACTGTGTTTCAGGCTACTCGCAGCAGGAGTTCAGCTGGCCCCTGTACCTGAAGGCATGCAGGGCTAGGCTGCCCCCCAAGCACTGTTCTCCAACAGGAGCGTGCAGGTAGGCAGTGGACTGGGCCGCGCTCCTCTAACTTCATCGTATGATGGGAGAAGTAGCATGAAAATCGTCCACGTGTCCCAAATAGAACCGGCAATTCTGTCGGCAAGCATGACATCGGTTCTTGCATATACCGTAAATCGCAGTGTCATTTCACCCAAATATCCCCGACTGCAATATTCTCCCGATCTTACTTTGTTCCTTCGAAATTAATGCATTGTGGCGTGCATGCTTGAAAGTAGTATTTTGAAATTTACGATCAGAAATCGGGTAAGTCAGTTGTAACGATGTTTAAGGATGAGGGGAGCTAGTTTGCCGTGAAATAAAGCAACTCGATGAGGGACAACTTCGGCCAGTGTTTAAGTCTGATAACCTGGAGACTTGAACACGCATTGTTAGGCTGAGTAGTCAGCCAAATGTCGCTGTGGCCTACTGCGTCACTTTCCAAACTCCATTCCCTCAGGAGTTCCCCAAAAGTTCATTTCACTGTGCCCCACCGGCAGCATTCATTTAAGCTCTCGTATTTGAGTAGCTGAGCCATCCAGAGATGAATCACTAGTAAGCATTCCTTTGTGGTAGAAGTTCGTCTTATTTTGCCAGGCATGCATTAAAGATTTTATTGCAGACCAGATGCTCTTCACACAATGCTTTTTGCATGGCAATTATTGGCACGCTACTGCACTCTCGATCAGAATTTAAAATTTGCACCTATCCCACAACACAGAAGGTGTTAGCGTGTTGCTCATGGTGACATTGCACACAGTAACTCGCTCCACATTTAATGCCTCGATGGCATGAACATCGTCGCGCATAGCATCTCCGAAATAAAACCGTGGCAATGCTGGCCCTCCAGCAGGAGCGGAACGCAGTGTGCTTCTTTCGCATTTGCACGTCCCAGCTTTGACTCCGCTATTTCACGTTTACCCATGTGCTCCGAAGCACCTGCTCGTTCTCTTCCCCGCTCCTCTTGCACACACTCTTCCACCAATAATGCGAGCTCGCTCTCTCGGCACCTACGCAAATACGAGGCCGTGGGGCTGGACTTACTATGTCACTCATCGGAAGCCAGTGTTCGACTCATGTTCGTTCGGTGAGGTTACGAGGTTCCGGCCAAACACTGATGCAGCACTCCTGTCCGATGAATTTTCCTACCACCTTCTTCCATTGCAGGAAGAGCTATAGGGCAGTTTCACGTCGCATACCTCCGGTTCGGAATCTCTCCGAACTCTGTGTTGTTGAACTTTCGTCCTCTGTCTTTCTACGCGGGGAGGGTGTGTTTTCCAGATCGCTTGAAAAACTTTTGCATTGCAATCGGCTGCACCAGCCAGGGTAGTCATGAACATAAAAAAGGCTAATACTAAAATTGTATGCATACCATTTTTTTTTTAAATTTAATTTACCGTATTTATTTGAATATAAGGCGAGGATTTGTATCCAAAATCCGTAGTCTCAAAGCCATACCCTGCCTTATATTCGAAGCTCAGTATAGCAATATGGCGATTTTTTTCTTTTTCTTGGGTCCTTCCACTGCCCCCTCGCCTTATAATCGTGACCGCCTTATATTCGAATAAATACGGTAAGTACTAGTTGTATGCGAATACTAGTGAATTTTGAGTTTGAAACGAATAGTGGTTTTGGCCGAATATTTTTTAAACGAATTTCAAATCGCTTCTCTAAGCATTTCACTACTGCAGCATGATCAAACCAAAAACCCAGCTGAACTTGTGAGAGTTGTTGCCAAGCTTCCACTTGTCCATTTCTATGCTAATTCTAATCTAACCATATTTATTGACTGTGGCCTCCGAAAGTCCAATGCCTACGTTGGGGTGGCAATAAGTAGACTATGCATTTGACATAAAATTAAACCTATAGCGATGCTCAGCTATACCTAATCGAGGGGATTTATAAATATTCTTGCTATATGCAAATATATTTTCTTCAATCACGTATGATTAGGGCTCTTCGTTTTCGGGTTTTATTTTTTTTTCAAGGACCATTTTATCGTCCATCCAAGACTATGGCGACTTAGTTTCGAGAATTGCAGGGTCAGCGTGATGAACTAAATCAATAGGGGGAGGACAATCCTAAACGAGGACACACAAAGTACAATGGGGAGACGACCATCAAAACAAGATAAAACTTAGTTTAAGTTTGCTTGTTCCTATGGTTGTGTCCCTATTGTCCTCCGCGTTTAGGGTTCCCCTTCCTCTTTTGTGCCCCTAGTTTAGTGGTTCAAAGCTCCCAAAGTCCTCAATGGGTTTTGCCCATTTTCCTGCTGGGGCCATCCGGCTTAACCATTGTTTTTGATTTCCATTTTCTAAAACAATGAAAAAGATGTATATATATTTTTTGTAAAGTGATGTCAAAATGAAAAGAACAATTCCCCCGTTCGGGAAGTGATGTCACGGACATGAAAATAAAAATAAAACCCAAAAGGAAAAACCCTTTGTATAATTAATGCAGGTTGTCGGGCGTCTCTGCTTGACATATACTCATATGCATGCCAGTTTAATTTTGAAAATTTTACTGCAATGTAGATATCAACATTCACACAGTTTCTGTTTCTTTTTAAATACACTAGGCACACGCGTGCACCATCGCGCTTTGGAAATGAGCTTTCCTTTATGCACATGGCTGCAATATTCATACTTTTTGAAGTGTTGATCGTGACGGGTTAGCCTGTTTGAGTGGGCTTTTTACCAAGCACCGGTGCATTGCGGAGAAGCCACACCTGCGGAATCAAGCTCCGCCGATGTTGCTTCCCCGCAGTGCACCGGTGCTCGGTAAGAAGTGCGCTCTGAGGGGACAACCTGCCACGGTCAACGCATAGAAAAGTATGAATATCGCAGTTCATCTCGAAGTGAATATCGAATAGTGTATTATTCGAAACTACTATTGAAAATTTGAATATTCGGAAAAGACTAAACTTAAGACGCTCCTGGCGATAGAAAAGTCGACCCGTCGGCATCCAAAATATGCCCTGGTAGAAGCCGCCAGAGTGACTGAAAAGGAAAGAAAGTGGAGTAAGCGTGGGATTATTGGCCCAAAAACGTCCCCAGCCGTATACTTATCGAGTTCTGTCGGTCGACGTAGCCACTTAACGTGCACATGCTTTCCACCGACACTGAAAACGACGCGAAATAACTAAGTGACTGCCCATAATTAAATGGCAAAAGTGGCACGACGCCGTTCATCAATCCGGCGGAACGCGGCTTACCGGAAGGGAAGAGGCATTTCGGACCAGTACAAGAAACATGCCGGAGTAGTCGTACTCCGCTCCGTGTGACGCACCGGGTGGTCTTGGATGGCGGCGCAGGCGGTGCCCCTGGGGGTGCGCGTGGGCATGAAGCTGGGGCCCACGACCGCAAGGACCCCCAGCTGGTGTGTGTGGCCACCCTGGCCGATGTGGCCCCGGAGTCCGGCCGCTTCCTGGTGCACTTCGACGGCTGGGACAGCGCCTACGACTACTGGGCGGACCCCGGCTCACCCTGGGTGCACCCCGTGCACTGGGCCAAAGAGCACGGCCACACCCTCACGCCGCCCAGCGGTGAGGACCTAAGCTCCAGTCGCTGAAAGGAATTGTCGAGCACGAGCTTCCTACCTTCCGTAACACTTGAGCATGAGTTTCAAGTGTGCACGCACGGCCAAAGCAGGACAAAAGCCAACACATGCTGGAGGTGTCTGATGAAAGGGAAGCCGTTCTGTCAGTGACAGTCTGCCTTAAAGGGGGTGCAACGATTTCTAGACTTCGGTCAAAAATTTTGTGGAAGTTGCCCTCTGACACTTTTGAAGTACCGTATTTACTCGCAGAATGAACGCACTTTTTTTCCGAAAAATCGAGGCAAAGTTGGGGGTGCGTTCATTACGCGAGGTAAAATTTTTCGTCCGTATTTACTCGCATTATGAACGGACCTTTTATCCCGCAAAAATCGACGTAACTTCTTATCTCTTTGCGCGCGGCGCGGCGACTCCATAAACCAAACCGCGATCCGCAAAAAAAAAAAAAATGCTCCTCTCCATGTTTTTTTTTTTGCTTCCGTGTTTTTTTTTTTCCTGCCTTTCACAAGTTGTTTTGTTTGCCCACGCATTCGCGACCTCGCTGCACCAGGATAGAAAAGCGTGTTCATTTCGAGGGCTTCTCGCTTCTTTCACAAAGTGCGAGGAGGAGGCGAGGGCAGGATCATCATTATGCGCGCTTTGCTTAGGGGAGGGCTTCTCCGCTTTTCTTTCTTATCTCCTTGCGCGCGGCGACGCGCGACCCTGGAACCAAACTGCGAGCAAAAAAAAAAGGAGAAAAAAAAAGCTCCTCGTTATGTTTTTTTCTTTTCTCTTAATTCCGTGGATTGTTTTTTTTTTTTTGCCGTCTTTTGCAAGCTGTTTTGTTTTGCTTAGGCAATGGTTTCACCGCTTCTCTTCCCTATCTTCTTGCGCGCGGCGCGGGACGCGCGACCCCGAGACCAAAATGCGCTGTGCAAAAAAAAAAAAAAAAAAAGCTCCTTTTAGTTTTTTTTTTCTCTTGGTTCCGTGGATTGTTTTTTTCTTTTTTACCGCCTTTCGCAAGCTGTTTCGTTTCGCTTTGCTTAGGCGAGGGCTTCTCCGCTTCTCTTTCTTAACTCCTTGCGCGCGGCGCGCTACCCAAAATCCAAACTGCGCTGTGCAAACAAAAAAAAAAGCTCTTTTTATGATTTTTTTTTTGCTTCCGTTGGATCTTTTACAAGGCGTTTTGTTCGCTCACGCTGCCCATGCATTCGCGACCTCGCTGCACCAGGGTAGAAAAGTGCGTTCATTTCGCGCGCGTGGGGGAGGGGGTCAAAATTTTGACGTCGGAGTTGGGGGTGCGTTTATTACGCGAGGGAAAAAAAAGTTGAAATTTTGAGAGCCGACTTTGGGGGTGCGTCCATTACGCGAGTGCGTTCATTGTAGCGAGTACGGTACGATGAGACAGAAACCCGATTTCACCTGCGTGTCCTAGTTGTTGCGTAAAGAAAAGATAAATACTGGCATTTCGGGCACCCCTCAACTCACTCCCGGTCTTCAGGGTCACACCTGGTCGCACTCCCAGTGACGTCATTCGGAGTGCCATGTGGCTTCCCGTGTGCTATCTCGGAGGACGCTTCCTCTCCCTCTCTCCGCTGACATTAGCAGGTGTTATGCTGCAGCTTAGAGCCGAGCGAGGTCACAGTAATCTTTTCGCTGTAGTTCCTTCGGCTGCCAATCGGGGTTGCAGGTGGGGGAAAAGGCTCGACTTTTGCTTTGCGATTATGCAGCAGAATCGTGACAATTTAAATGAAGGAGGATGTTTTCTCTATCCTCCGGGACATGATAAACAACGTAAAAATGACAAGATGCAAATTCTTTTTATCATAAAATCGTTGCACCGCCCCTTTAAAGTTCCTGTGTAGATACACAATTTGGCCAGCACAGTTAGGATGGCACTGGGCAATGCGGCATGACGTGGGCCTTATCGGTTTTTGTGTGCATGTCGAGATACCTAGAGAGGGTTGATTCTAGAGCCTCAGATCAAGTTCTGAGAAGATCTAAAAACTTGGCTGGATCCCAGGATTGGTTTTCAGTTCTGGAGTCCATTCCTATGCTGAGGGGCACTGACACACCAAGGGTTTTTTTTTTTTTTTTTTTTGTCTAAAACGATGCAAGTTGTAGTCATAGACAAACAAAAAAATACCACATCGCAAAAAAAAACAATTTTCCCATGCGCACGTGCAGCCTTTTTTATTTTTGTTGTATTTCTCTCCCGCTCCTCGCTTCTTTTGATTCGTGACGTCAAAAATAATAAAATTTTGAAGCTTTGTAGGCTGACATTTCTATGACATTTAATAACGGCAATCGTAAAGCATGTTTTTTAACGCAATCACGAACGCGCTTACAGCCCTTCTACCGTATTTACTCGCACAATGAACGCACTCGCGTAATGAACGCACCCCCAAGTCGGCTCCCAAAATTTCGACTTTTTTTCCCTCGCGTAATAAACGCACCCCCAACTCGGACGTCAAAAATTTGACCCCCTCCCTCCACGCGCGCGAAATGAACGCACTTTTCTATCCTGGTGCAGCGAGGTCGCGAATGCATGTGCAGCGTGAGCGAACAAAACGCCTTGTGAAAGGCGTTAAAAAAATAAAAAGATCCAACGGAAGCAAAAAAAAGCATAAGAAACTTTTTTTTTTTTTGCACAGCGCAGTTTGGATTTTGGGTTGCGCGCCACGCGCAAGAGCCCTCGCCTAAGCAAAGCGAAACAAAACAACTTGCGAAAGGCGGCAAAAAAAAAAAAATCCACGGAACCAAAAGAAAGAAAACAAAACAAAAAAGCTTTTCTTTCTTTTTTTTTGCACAGGGCAGGTTGGTCGCGAGCTTGCGCGTCGTGCAAGAAGATAGGAAAGAGAAGCGGTGGAGCCCTCGCCTAAGCAAAGCGAAACAGCTTGCGAAAGACGGCAAAAAAAATATCCACGGAATTAAGAGAAAAGAAAAAGCATAAAGAGGAGCTCTTTTCTTTTTCGCACGACGCAGTTTGGTTCCAGGGTCGCGCGCCGCGCGCAAGGAGATAAGAAAGAAAAGCAGAGAAGCCCTCGCCCAAGCAAAGCGCACATAATGAAGGCATCCTGCCCTCGCCTCCTCCTCGCACTTTGGAAAGAGAAGCGAGAAGCCCTCGAAATGAACGCACTTTTCTACCCTGTGCAGCGAGGTCGCGAAAGCATGGGCAGCATGGGCAAACAAAACAACTTGCGAAAGGCGGGGAAAAAAAAACAACACAGAAGCAAGAAAGAAAAAAAACATAAAGAGGGGCTTTTTTTTTTTTTGCGCATCGCAGTGGCTTTGGAGTCTCCGCGCCGCGCGCAAAGAGATAAGAAGTGACGTCGATTTTTGCGGGATGAAAGGTCCGTTCATTATGCGAGTAAATACGGAGGCAAAAATTTTACCTCGCGTAATGAACGCACCCCCCAACTTTGCCTCGATTTTTCGGGAAAAAAGTGCGTTCATTATGCGAGTAAATACGGTATTGAAATACCAAAAATCGAAGTCCGGTGTGATGTCGCCTTCTGGAATTGTATCCTCCCTCGGAAAACATGCCGCCTGGGCAGGCATCAGCGCTCGCACGGAATAAAACCGGTTTTTCTCAGTCCGTCGGCGCCCTTATCTTCCGCTCCTTTCCTCCTCGCTTTGGGTCGCGGTGGCAACAGCACGGAGTCGTGAAAGAAAGTCAGCTCTCACGACTCCGTAATGTTCGACGTCAACGCACCGGCGCGGATCGCGCAGGAACTTCGAATTCGGCATTTGGAAATTGTTCTTTTACTTCACAAATTCTGAATTCCCAAGTTTCGAATTTCGAAGGTAATGTCCCGGCATCGTTTCCAATCATTCCGGATAATAAAAAAAAAAAACGATTTTGATGTGTCAGTGCCCCTTGAAATCTAGTCCTCTACTGAAATCCTGGACCGGAGACCGGTCTGGACTGGAATCAAGAACCGGAATCTAGGACTGATCTTCAGTACTGAAATACAGTCCGATGCTGAAATCCACGTTTGGAGACTAGTCTGCAGAGGACTGCAATTCACTCCTGGAATCCAGTCTTAGATTTCAGTCCAGCCTTAATCTGCGGCTCTGGACTTCAGTAGAGGACTGGAATTGAGTCCTAGCCTGCAGTCGTGGATTTCACTATAGGAATGGATTCCAGGACTGAAGACCAGCTATGGAATCAGATTAGTACTGAATTTCAGTTCTGCGCTGAAATCCAACGAGACTGAACTGGAACCTAGGACTGGATTTCAAAACCGGTTTTCAAATTCTGGAATTCAGTCCTACGCTGAAATCCAAGACTAGAGACCAGGACCGATCTGGAATCTAGGACAGGATTTAAGGACCGGTTTTGAGACCTGGAATCCAGGACCAAGGAGCAGGCTTTGATTCCGAGATTGCTGTTTAAGGCCGTCGCAAGCGCTCAGTGCGGGTCCCTCTGCAGGCCACAAGGGCCCCTTCTCGTGGGACAAGTACCTGTCGGAGACAAAGGCCACGGCTGTGCCGGGGCGCCTGTTCCGGCCGCGGCAGCTGTGCCCGGCTGGCGCAGGGGCCTGCGCCTGGAGGCGGTGGACCCTTTGAACCCCCGGCTGGTGCGCGTTGCCACGGTGGCCGCCCTGCAGCCTCCCCAGGGCCTGCTGCTGCACTGGGACGGCTGGCCTCCGGGGCCTGCCGGGGACTGTTTCGTGGACGAGGACAGCCCAGACATACACCCCGCCGGCTGGTGCGCCAAGACCGGACACCCCTGGAGCCGCCGCCAAGTGGGTGCACCCGCTCTTTTCCTCCGGCATCTTTCTTTTCTTTTTTTTTATGCAGAATTGCTATTACAGGGGTGGAACGGCTGTGCCATTTGCGCCATTTTGCGTCAGACGCATTTGCCTGCGCCATGTTGCGGAAACTGCGCCACAGCCAATACCTCGCGCCATTATGCACCAAATTGCAAAACGTGCGCCAAAAAAATTGTATTTTGTCTTCGTTTCGGTTTCTATCGACTCGATTGGCAACAATGAGCGCGATTAGGTACACTTAGCAGAGCGCGTTGGATGGAGTACAGTTCACACGGAAAGAATAAAAACACAGAAAATATACGAGGGACAGTTCGCGTTTAGCTTGGTCGGCTTTGCAATCCTTTGTTCTGTTTACTCTCCCTGTGTATCCCGAGTCAGAAGCGCGTCAAAAAACTCGGGGGTCGGATTCCAAGCGCTATAGACCACCTGTGACTGGATTGTTATTCTTCAACCGTAAGCTGCTAAGCAAGTCGGCCGAGGTGAGGTCGAGTCGTTAAGCGTCAGATTGCCTGAGGCTCTGCGGCCCGGGATCCGGACGTCAGCCAGTTGAAAACAAATGAGCAAAAGATTTCTTTTAGTACTTCATCGTTAGAAGTTGGAACGGCATTCCCGCAAGATAAATCGTGATTTGATAGAACTGAAACGCGGTCCGATCCGAAACCTTGCCGGCCAGCAGCTCTCACGCGAGCGCTAGATCTGCTCGGCGTACTTCAACCTTGCTCCTGCTTATCGCTTTGAATACGATAACTCCGTTAATCGTAGTCTGCTGCTTCGATATTGAGTTGCACAATAGGATAAACTCGAAATTTGTTGCGATATTGAGTTGCACAATAGGATAAACTCGAAATTTGTTGCCCTGTTCCTCCGCGTAACTACCTGTGCGTTGCTTACGCACGTTACATGGTTCGCACATATAATTACAATGTCGAGCACATGTGGGTTGTGCGACAAGCAGTGCTGGTTTGCATTTTGAGCACCTAAAAGCCACTCAGAAAATATCAAGGACACTATCTTCAGAAACATATGCTACTTGCTTTTCGGATCTCATTAAGGCTCACAGAGTTTCAAGTTTTCGCATCTGTTACACTGTTATCCCATCTGCCTAGGTCCCTAACCACTCATGTTCATATGTGCTGCTAAGCACAACTGAAATCGCTCCCGTGCTTGTCCAAAACACAAGCTGAAGTGCAATGAAAACTGATCTGAGCTGCTCCTAGCCTGCTCCAGAATGTAGTTTTAGCTGCTCCCAACCTGCTCCAAAACAGCTGTTTCAGCTGCTCCCGTGGCTGCTCCCAAGTACATTTCATGAGTTCCACCCTGTATTACGGAAGCTAGATCAGATATTATGTTTTTCTATGGCATAGGTTACCAAACTGGGTTCCCAGGAACCCAGAGGTTCCCTAGGGTACCCTCAGCAGTTCCTCGAGCTGCCAAATTTTCTCGGCCGTCCTGAGTAAAGCCTCTTCCGGTTTGCGCATTATTTTAGCGTATCTACGCCGTCCACCTATGCATAACTATAAGCCATACGCTCCCTAGTGTTTCCGTTATTGTTTTCAGGCTCTGTAGGCCCCTGAACTGGTTTGCTGCATCAAGGTAGAAACTGGGAGGGGTTCCCCTGGCTATCCGTTGAGACAAAGTTTCTCGAGATCAGAATAGCTGAGGACCCTTGGTTTATTGCAGTGCATGGCACATCACGTAATGTCGCTTGACATCTTGACGTCACATGACCATGTAGAGTAGTGTTAGTTACATCACTGGCATTACGTCGGGACATTGCATAATTAATCGGTGTGTGCCATAAACGAGAACGTCGACCCACCATTCCTCATACATTGCCATTCTGCATGCGGTGGTTTTCATAAATTAAAGTACAGTTGCAAATTTTAAATTTTTTTTATTTTATATTTTTGTGCGCAAATTGAGACGAAATTAAATAAGGCACATTGCATATGACATGGTATAGCTAACATGAAGCACTAAAAAATCACCTAGGTGAATAAACAGAAAAAAAGCAGAAACATAGACATTTTAACATGCAAAAAAAATTATACACTCAAACATTAACATCAAATGTACCTGAAAACCAACCTTTATTTTGTGTAAATCACATATTTCAAAAGTGCAAATAACAAGTCATCACAAAGGCACTCTATAAACACGAAAAACATGGCAGGAATCTGTTTTCATTTCGAATATAGCCGTGGGAGGTAACGCAATCCATGCATTAATCGTGTTGGAAAAAAATTTTAACGTGTAGCCAGCGTGCAAGATTTTCTCCACATGTTGTTATTTAAATAACCAGACATGATATTTTCCTTTGAACTTTCGGTTCACCATGTTTGGTGAGAGTTGGTAATAGGAGTACGCTGCAATATTTCGTGTCCCAGTAGACTTTGATAATCTGATCTTATTTCCGCAGTGCACAGTGATCGGGAAAGGCAGTATTTTTTTGGGAAACAGATACATACTTCGCTTCTGAGGACGGAGAACAGAAAGAAAATAAAGAAATGTAGAAAACCGATAGTGGGAGCTAGTGAGCTCGTTTACAAACAAGCACCAGTGAATACAGCAGAAACCTGTGGATAAATTTTTTCAAGGGACTGTAATAAAAACACACATGGTCCAAGAAAATGTGACAAGGATAGTATTACACAGAAGGCAACTCTTGCGCAGCAATGTTTTAAATGGAGTTTCACGGCTACAAACTATCGTATGTGTTTGAAAATAAGTCGACTACAGTACACGTTTGTTAATTCAACCTCGACGGGACCTTGATATTTGGTCGAATTATCCGAATGATTGAATTAAAAAGGACAGAAAAACGGGTCAAATTAAACTTTCTTCTATTCTACGCAGTATTCACGGATGGTGTGCTGCCGTCTCTGCTTAAAACACGTGCCTAAAAGCATGCTCCGGAGAACAGCATAACTAAATGTCAAAACCCCAAAAAATCGCTCCATACAAAAAAAAAAAGAGTAAATTTTGCAAGTTGACTTTGACGTCGGGCAGCCAGATTGTCTGCAACAAAGGAAAATAACAAAAAAAAGGGAAAGAGAACTTGCTCTTTTTGGCGCGCAAGATGAACCGCACTTGATTCTACACGCTTTGAGGGTGCGCGCTCAGAATGCTTTACAAGCCTACTTTGGCGCCAAATGGCCAGACCATCGGTGACAGGAAAAAAAATAACAGCAACAACAACAACAACAAAAAAAGGAAAAGAGAACTCGCACTTTCTGGCGCGCACAATGTTACAGAAAATGTGCTTTGAGAGGGCGCGCTCTCTCCGCGCTCAACCACATGCTATGTTCTCCGCGCTACTCCACGCCAGATTTGTTGCGCTGGCTGGTGTCATTCGCTACGGTCTATATCAATGGCGTAGAGGAGGAGGTGCATATTTGCGCACGTTCGGCTTTGCAGCAAAGGGCCCATGTTTCGCCGATACGTTGGTGGTTTTTCTGCCGTGGTGCCGTGAAGTGTGAGCCCGCGCACATTTGCTCGGGATGAATTATCCGATGCGGAGTCTTCTCGAGTTCGAGCTATCGAAGTTTTCCTCCCATAGAAATGTAGGGGCGCTCACGGGACTTTTGAACACGATTGAATTAGACGAGAAGTCGAATGAACCGAGGTCGAACTAACAAAAGTTTACTGTATTTTGTTTCCTGCTCTATTTATTCTTTAAAGGTTTAAAAGTAAGCATTTTAGTGGACGTCCACCTGGTTAGGAATGATATTTTTTAAATAATAGTATTTTTATTCAAATTGTTGAGTTTTGGCTATAAAGTTAAATGCAAGTTGATGCCGTTTGACAAGGCATCAACAGTCGTCCAGTCTGCATTGAAATGCCCTTCCCAAAACCGGAACCTGTGGAACTGAAGACTTTGAGCTTTGCTGTTCGTATTTGAATCAAAATGAATTGTGAATAGCGTACCACTCAACCAGATGTCTAGAAGGATAGGATATTCCCGCATGCGGAGATATTTTCTTTCATTCAACGGGACTTTATTTTTGCCTAGTTGTACCGTGCCGTCACTGACTGGATATTTAGAGCACTGATCATTCACTCTCCGCTTCATTTTCGGTGAAAAATGGGCATAATTATGACTTGTTAGGACTACCCCACATGACTATGTACAAAAAGAAGATTCTAGTTATCATTAATGCAGATTAGTGATTATTGTTATCTCCCTGTATCTGTAACAGACTGTGAAGATAATGAGTGCTGAAGGTGTAGTGAATTGATTATGTGCCAGACTGTATTTATTATTGGCCTCTCAGAGGAACAAAAGACATCTTGGTTCAACATATAGGTACATTGAACTCCCAAAACCTTTTTCAAATGTTTGGATAGGACACATAATTTACATAATGAACTTCCCCCTAAAATAATTTTAACAACACACTTATGTCGCAATAGTTATTTTGAGTTTGGAGCAATTTCGAAGCATGTTTTTATTTGAAGATGTCTATCCCGAAATAGAAGCATGTTTTCGACTTGCTCAAATAGATAAATCTTGCAACATAAATATTCACAAAACGTTTTGTCTTTTCCAAGGAAATTTTTTTAATTATAAATAGTCAGTTTTGAAAAATATTTGTTGGTGTGTGTTTTGTTTGTGTTTTGTTTGTTTTCTTTGAGGGGAAGGGGGGCTGTATTTTTTGGGAGTTCAGAAAGAAATGCAAAACCGGGTTTTAAATAAAAGTAAGCCGACGTACAAAGGAAGCGTATGTAAACAGACACACGTAGGAGTTTCAAAGCGGCTCCGGGCTTCTTGGAACTCACTCTGTCGGTGTTCCAGGCCACCCCGTGGGCGCCAACTCGCTGCCTGGGACGTGTCCCACCCCCGGCTGCACTGGGCTGGGCCATGTCAAGGGACCCATGTTTGCAACACACCACAGGCAAGTGGTCCGCTGTCTTCCACAAACTCTGATACGGTCAGCTTAGAGCCTCTAAATGAGCTACGGCTAGAGCAGGGGTTCTCAAACTGGGTTCCGCAGAACACAGGTTCCACGAGCTGGTATCATGGGTTCTGCGACCGCTCAGATTGCATATGTGAGAGGCACGCACCGTGCCTCACACATATGGGAGTTGGAGGCAAGCCACTTGTGTTTTCTCACGAATAATCCCTCGTCTTTGTGCAGTGCTTACGGCTGCCCGTACTCCAAGGAGAACCTGGAGCGAGACGGCCCCGTGCCGGACCGGTTGCACGGCATCGGATCCCTGGGCCCGGTGCGAAGGCACCGAGACACGGAGGTCAGCACCGCACCCCGGCCGACACCAAGGACGGGCTTAGGTGGGTCCCGGGACGGCCTCTCCATTTCATTATTCATTTCAATGCCCTCGGGGTTGACGGCGTTACAAGGAAATGTGGGTCGTACACAAAAATGTACAAATGTAACTACGAAGGCAAGACACAACTCAAAAGCAAAATGCGGCACCGTACAATAGATTAGTAACTGCAGATTTGAACGGACGATCAAGCTGGATCGCGGCAACGAAATTGAGATGGTGGTTCCAGTCTAAGGAGGCTTTGAGAATGAACGGTTGGCCACTACATTCGTGCTGGTTGCCGGAGTCACTGCACCAGTGACTCCGGTAATTATGGTTGTTCCGTAAGGGGGCACAGCAAAGTTTCACCTTTTTGCATTTTTTAGAGCGCAGCTCTTAGGCGCCCGTTTCCGGCTTGAGCGGCTTCACGAGTGACGTCACTGTAGAATGTCATGATCTTCACAGTGGTACCCTAATTTAGCCTGGTTGTGTTCTCCTCGGCCTCGAGTTGTGTCGGGGGTGCTGTGCGTGTGTCCAATACTTTTCCCATCCCACGGGCGCCAAAAATAAACGCCCGGAGCAACTAAAAATTTTTGGGAAGCCTGGATGCCTTTATGTGTATGTGTTGTCCCACATATTTTGTTTTCTTATGCCAGTATTTCATTTAGGTGACGTTTGACCGGATTGCTACTAGTTTGCAAAGAAATGGTGGATAGTACGTTCCCCTGACTGCCTTGGGGCTTTTTGATGAACCGTTCATCCACTCCAACGCTTGTTTCATAAGTTACAATAAATAATGAGTAATACAGGTAATACCGTTAGTACCACAGCACTGAGAAGGAAGGAGTATATACTCACGACATAAAAAAAGATAGGCAAACATTTCTCGGTAAAAAAATTTCGCAATATTTTAGATTATTTTATGAAAACTTTGTTTTAAACTGCAGAATTTGATCTTCGTTCGTAAAATTCCAAATACTTTGAACTTAAAATAAGATACCTTAAACTTTTCGAACATTTACAAAAAAAAAAAAATACTGAAATCTTTGTATTTTTTTAATTTGAATCTTAAAGAAATTTGAAATGTTCACAGTTTTTGAACGATCTGTCAAAAAATGAGAAATCTTCAAACTCAAACTTTTAAAAATCTTGACATTTTTGAATTATTTGCACTTCAAACCATCAAGCGAAATTTTAAAGTTGCGAAATTTTTAAAATACGAACCTTAGCGAGGTTTGAAATTTTCTAAACCTTTTGCTCTCGAACTTTGGGAGGGTTCGCGACATCCCTAGTTTGAAAGAGTTTGAAAGAGCAGATGACAGTTCGAACAATCAGTCGGCCGTTTGAACATGAAGACGCAGTCCACGTGGTCTGTGGTTGGTCTGAACAACTTGACGGTTTTTTCGCGCTTGTGTTGGAACAAAACAAGCACTACTACAGGTATCTGTGAATTCAACCTAAAGTGGGTTCCCGCACAACCAGTCGTGGTGTGACGGCGTCTGGTTTTCCCTTTTCATGGCACCTATCCACATTCTCGCTAGATCGAGCAGGCAGTAAACACGCGAAACTGATCTTCACACCTTTCCCGGCTCTTTTAGTACAGCCCCGGTCGTGGCGTTCTTATGAAAAAGCAGGTTTTAGTCCGGTTTCGTCCAAAACAACCCAGAATTCCCGTCCCAGCGCAGTAACTCCCGCGCCACACCTCCAGACCAGACTCGTAGTTCGAAATGCCACCCCGCCATGTAACATAACAGAGTTGAGTTTGTGTATAGACGAGGTGAACGAACTTCGGTCCTGCTCTTTACTGCCTAAGTGGGTAAGCAGCCCCTCCTTCCAGTGTGCCTAGATTCGAGAGTGGTTCCAAGTACTCGATCGGCGTCTCACGGTTCACAGGCCACATTTGCGGTACAAAGCGGAGGAGGTGGTGAAACCATAGAGCCGTTTCCAACTGTCCCAGGTTTTGCACAGCCATTCGTTCTCATTGTCTTTGCGCGACAATGCACGTCACGTGGGAGCAATCTGGGCAGGAGGCGTCGCCATTAAACTGCGAGCGCTCTCTGGGGCTTCTCCTCTCCCCTACCCGGGCTTTCATGCAGGCGCTGCCCCACGCCGGGCTGCAATGGCAGCGGCCACCTGAACCAGAAGTACTCGGTGCACCACAAGGCGTCGGGGTGCCCCTGGCGGAGCGCAGCGCCCAAGGGGACGACAGCAGTCAGGACAGCGTGCAGAGCACCGCCGCCCGCCACAGGCGCCCGCGAGGGGGACGCCTCCGCAAGTGAGTGCGCGCCCAGGTCTCCTTCCGAGGTCGCTTCCTACGGGCCGGCTCAGCGTCTTAATCACAGAGGCCAAGTTTCAGAATTTACTCATTCTCACTCCAGAGCAAGGGGTGTACACTTTGTGGCTTCGGAGCTTTTTCGCATTTTACTTCGAACTACACGTAGGCAATGAAATTTACCTCTTAGACTCATACCCCAACGGAGCACATTCCGCCACTACAGTAGTTCTGATGACATTGTTTCGATACTGAGAGAAAAACGAGAGAAAATTGGTGATGGCTCATTCCTGCTAATAGTGTCGCAGAAGGGACCTTGACATTCAAGAGCTACTCGTTTTCAGCATCGTTCTATCATCTTATTACTAGAGTTCTATGATTTTTGGCGGTTTTTTTTGTTTTTTTTAATGGGTGGAGTGTTTTTTTTGTTTCTTTTTTCCAAGCAAATTCAATGTTTTCTTGGTTTGGGATGTAAAAAATGTTGTTTATCGAGGCTTACGTTAAAGAAAACAGGAGGCGGTCGTGGGATTCGCCAATGTCACGGTGTAAGATTTATATTGATGCGGACACCGCGCGCATCGTAAGGCTGCCAGATAAAGTCCTCTCTCGCCTTGGTTGCAAACGGTGCCACCAGGTGACTCCTCAATATGTGGCTAAGGGCAGCCTTTCGTGGGCCTGGTTTCCCACGCTTTACTGTGGGAGACATCCTTGTTTTTAAAGTTGTTTTCAGAGTGGGCCACGTCATGTAAAACTTGGCACTTGCGCAACGCATGTTGCTTTGACACAGCTTCGTCGATTGACCCTAGTTTCGTACCTCAATGGCGGCAGTAACGGTTTTATGAAAGCGCTGAGTGAGGGATTTCTGGTGCGGTTTTCAAGCCAGCTTCTGTCAGGGTCAGAGCAGATGCTTCGAGCGGAATGAGTGCGTGCCCAAATTCCGTAACAACAAAGCACTTTTTTTTTTTCTTGGTTGTGCTGTTTTGCTGAGTGGAGACACTGTCTACATAGGCTACTCGGGCGCACGTCACTAGGACTTTAGCTGTTCGATCAGCTTGGTAGCATTTGCCGTGCCTTGTTTACTCACGTATAAAACGAGGTGCAATCAAAAAGTCCCGAGACCGATTTTGTTGCGTAAAAAGAGTGTGTAGCACTGTGATGCGCTTGTAGCAGTCGAGGGCTGGTCTTCCTGTGTCATTACACCAAAGGGCATTTATCTGTGAACATTTGAAACTGCTTCACACGAGCTTTTGCGACCACATGCACAAGCACAGTGGCGTATTTCACCGTAGACTGTAAACCAGATCAATAGCGAACATCAATTCTGTGTCAAATTTGAAAAATCTAATACAGAGACCTTGAAAATTATTCAGCAGGCTTATGTCAAACAGCAGTGAATTGTGCAAAGTGTTTTAAGTGGCACTCACACTCCAAAATGGCAAAACATCGCTGGAAGAAAAAAAAAAAAAAGGAGGTCGGAAAAAAGTTGCCCTACCTTTCCGAGGCAAATATTCATCGGTGAATATATAATAGAATTCGTAAGCAATAGTATATTACGACTTTTAAAACACCAAACTGCTCTTTACTTAGCGAAACTTCGAGCGCATGCGTAATCCCTTCCGTTGATTATGCAGGGTAGCTCTCTCTCACGCTCTCCACGCCACAGTACCTTGTGCAGTTTCTCTGGTTTCAGTCTGATTTTTGTTTGTTTTTATCTCGAAAATGAGCCACCTCCGCACCGAAAAAATTATTGTGTAATGTCTCGGCATCATTGTGTGGTGTCAAGCACAAAAACATTTATTGTTTTTTGGTATATAGTAGATGCCTCTGAAGCTAGTGTTTGACTAAAACCAAAAATAAGTTAGATGTAGGGAAAGAGTTAAGGGCAGATCTTTCGATAATTAAACAATTTATCTGAGGATGGTAATTCAAATTATATTGTTTCATTAACTTTGGTCAATGACAGTGTGGTTTTCAGGGGAGCATGCATACGGTGTGGAGCCGAGAGCAAGCGTTACTTTGTTTTGAATCGAAGTGACCGTTGGAGTAGATTAATTAGCTGCGTTTGGAGATCCGTGTTGTCCTGTCCTTCTGTTTCCCCACCCTCCAGGTCAAGAATGTCAAATGAAAGTTGCACGCAGTTCTTTACGAGAGTGTTGGGAAAGAAGACGGGGGATACCTTAAGACCAAACATTTTCCTGCAAGCCTGCTCCGTGTCCTCCTTGCAGAAACAAGGTGCCCCTAACGCCGACCAGCAATGGACCGCAGAAGGTGTCCAAGGTGGAAGGTGGGTCTCCTACTGATGTGCACCCGCTTATAACGATGTCGGGCTACAACAAAATAGACGGCTATAGCAAAGCGATCACGATTTCCTTTCCCCGTTTGTACTTTTTCAATGTACAGCAGAACCTCGCTGATACGTTCCCGGTTCTTACATTTCTCCCGGCTTTACGTTTAAAACCGCCAGTCCCGCCGAGCTCGCATAGGAACACGTGCATCGATTTCCTGCTTATTAGGTTTGTCTGTCCAGTTCTTACGTCCAAAGACCACCGATGCGTGCCGCAAAGTGACTCAGCATCAGCCACGCGCGCTGTACCTTGGCACTGCTATGCGACACCGTCCACCGTCCGCACCGCAGTGTCGCAAGGCCGTTGAGGAGAGCAGCACGGAGGGAGCGCCAACGTATGTCAAACAAAACTAGTTAAGATTCAGCGAACATATTTTTTCGCTCTATAATTTAATTCATTCCAATCTATCAGCATTTTAGGTGTAATATTTGAGTCTATTTCATGTCTTACAACACATTGAGTACAGTAAGGACTCACTTATCAAATGGAAATCTAAGACTCTTCCGGATTTTTCAGATTGTTGCATCTCTGCATTTATAATGTGTGCCTTGAGCACATGTAACTGGAACGAAG
>JAZHYW010061855.1:0-12451 GCA_037355805.1 Ixodes ricinus
GGACGTGTGACCGCTACTATGGAACTGTGGTCTGTGCTACCGGCCAGTCGATCTTCAAGCACGGAACAGCGAGGAGAAGGGATGTAAGTGTGAAACAATCGCACGACAAACGGCTCAAACAACGTCCTCGTCCTCGTCTGCTTCACATGGCCGAGAAGTGGTTTCGGTTTCGAGCAGCTGAGTTTTTACTTCATTAAAAATATGTCATTCTGTAGCAAAATATTGATAGGGAAGTCTTCTGACACCATACCAAATCGCCTAGAAAGAAAAAAAAGATGGTGTGTGAGTGGAGGGTGGGGAGGTGTCAGTGTACGGAAACAAAAATTGAAATATTCAAATTTCGTTCGGAAATGAGTCAAGCATGACGGATAATAACCGTAAATGATAATCGCACGTTTGTATTTTGAACGACTGGCTATATTTTTCGTTCCAAACGGTGCACTCGAGCGAGCGCCCGAAGAGAAGCGAACGGAGAGCGCGATGCGTCATGGGATATCCGGCGCAAACAAAAACAGAAAGAAAAGATTTCCCGCGTTCGTGAAGTAGCAAGGCTGGCGTGGCTATGAGCTTTGCCCTTGGTGGCGTTGTCAGCGTTGTGGTGGTGTCAATAGCGTCAGCGCGTTACAACCGAGCCGTTCGAAGTGCCCGTGGGGTGACGAGCGTGTGGCTGGCCCAAGGAGCACGTAGCTTCCACAGCACTGTCAGCTTAGGGCTGAACGGGGTGGGGAAAGCAACTTTTGTTCGAGTTTTGAGCGACGGGCTAATCTTCTAGGGGGAGAATGGCTGTTTCCGGTTGCACGAACGAGGGTCCGAGAAAGAGGGGAGTCCACCCTTTCCGTCTTCTTGGACTGTTTGGTTCAATGCGCGATTTGTGAGTTGAGGAGGAAAGCTAAGAAGGAAAATGTTGAAATGCCAAAGAGCGGCGCTGCTCCGAAGGAATCTGCTACGTCACGACTACGTAGCAGATTCCCCAACGTTGCTAGACTACCTCCCAAATAGGCTCCGCATGCATCCACCAGGTGCACATTGAAAGATCGTTTATTTAGCTTTAAAATTAGTTTTCTTGTGACTTTCAACGGAAGACTGGTGTTTTTGAGGTTAGGGTGCAACGTGCAACACATTCAAGCTAGAAAATGAGCGCTGGAATTTCGTTTCCCTACCCCTTTAAAGGGCCCATGAAACAAATTTTGGGCTGGGATAAATCAATTTAGATTGGGATTTTACTAATAGCACATCGTTCAGTGGGCCAAAAGAAAAAAGGTAGAAAGTCAAAAGCCTGACTTTCGGTACGAAAATTTGAAAACACAGCGGACTATTTCGTACCTCCTTCCCTTCGTAAGCTCTTCTGCCTTTTCACTGTGATACATCCGCGGTCCCCAAAGCGCGTCACCGGGTCCAAACGCACGTCACAGGACACCGGACCTCACTTATTCCCTTCACCCCTAAGCTGACATTGTGGTGGAAGCTACGCGCTTGCCGGACCAATCAGCCGCCTCCCTTTCATCACCTGACCTCATTCTCTGCGTGTGGGTATGCGCGAGAGCGTGATCACGTGGCAAAAGTGTGGCTGGCCTAACGAGCACGTAGCTTCCACGGCACTGTCAGCTTCGGGGTGAACGGGGTGGGGAAAGCAGCTTTTGTCTGAATTTTGAGCGACGGGCTAATCTTCTAGGGGGAGAATGGCTGTGTCCGGGTACACAAATGAGAGTCCGAGCAAGAGGAGACTCCCCCTTTCCGTCTTCTTGAACTGTTTGGTACAATGCGCGATTTATGAGTTGAGGAGGAAAGCTAAACAGGAAAAAGTTGGAAAAGCGTTTCATGACCCCTTTAAAGGCTGATCTACAGAATCGTCTTCTGCTGGACAGACAACCGGTTTTCAGTTTCCTTCTCTCCTTTCCCTCTAGCACTCTTCCCTCCCTCTCCACACAGGAGTGGGTCTCCGAGCTACTCCCCGCAGAAAGAAGGAGGGCCTCCCTCTTCCTCAAATAGAGAAAAGGAATATAGGGAGAGTTTCCTCCTTTCTAACTGCTCATTTACTTTTAAACCCCTCTGCGGTCAGGATCTTTTTTACCAAAAATGTGCCCCAGTGGTTGGGTTTTTCTTCAATGGAATAGCACAAAGAAAAAGCTTATGCACAGAGTGTTTTTTAAACTATAAAATCGAAGCACATACAATGCTTGCAAGCTGTCCAGATTGTGAAGCATAAAATGGAAATATTCAGGGCAAGAAGTTGTTGTCTTTCTTGCATTTGGTTTCAATTTGGAATGTCCGCTTCCGCGATATTCGGGCGGTCTCAGTCTCCGAATCGGAGGTACCCTGCAGAGATTCTTCATCAGACAATGAGCTTTCATCCTCTGAATTTAATTCTGAGAAGCGTTAAAAGCCTGAATCGGGAGAGCAGATGCTTAGAGTGCTAGACTGCCAGACTGTCATTACCGTCAGAGCAGCCAACACATGAAGCAACCATCTCGAGAGTATTTCATGCGCAAAGTGCCTAATTTAAAACAATAAGCAAAGCAAAACAAGGATCGACTACAACATTTATAGTTCCCCAAGGACCAGTGGCGTCCCTAGGGTCAGTGGCACCCTGTTCCCCACTCTCACGTGGCCCGCCGTGCAGTGCGTGCCCTCCCCCCCACTCGTGGCCCGCCGCGACACCCCCCTGAGCGCTACACCCGGGGCAGTCCGCCTTCCTCGCCACCCCCTTGTGACGCCACTGTCAAGGACATAAGAAATAGCAGCACCTCCTAGAATGCTTGCCGTTTCGTGTTTGGGCAAGAATTTTCCAGTCAGTAATTGCTGAAGTGTTGTAAGTTGCGCGAGTTGCTGCTGTACATGAATGGCAATGACCGTCAAAGGGTTAGGTTATTTCGATGCTGCGATCAAATCTTAAGAAAATCACTGCGCTGGTCACTTTTTCATCTTCGCAACATTTGGTTGCCGACAGTGTTGGCCGAGCTTGTACGCAGGCCCTTAACGTCAATGGCATGACCCGAGGTACATGTTCCCCATATGCAGCGAAGAAAGTATCTAAACTCGATGCAAGAGCCGTCAGAGAGTCAGCCCCCGAATTCCCAGAGCAAAGAGATGTCACTCCACATGAACCAGGGACGTAAAGAAGGGTGCGGGACGTGGCAAATCCTGAGGACACTCATCGAATGTCCCAAGAGAAAGAGAAAGAATGTGACAGAAGAGAGGAGACAGAAAGCAGACGTAAGGTTAGCTGTGTGTTTGTTTTGCCCCGATGTGTTGAAGTTGCTCAAGCACTTGTCAACCTTATTTATTTTTATACAATGCGCGATTCTGATATTTTCCGGCAAAGTAAACTAGAAAAGAACTTGGTACAGACCTTACAGGTGATGTTTTGCCGCTTTTCTGTATATATTAAGGCGTCAAGTCAGCAATATGGGCCCATCGGGACCAACAACTTGGACCTCCGACGTCTGGTGAATCGTATGGATGGGACCTTTCCCTCTAGATTATTACATTAACTTTATGATAAAAACACAGCCTTTTTTTTTATGTTGCAGAAAGGGAAGAACATATCTGCCTCCAAGACTGGTGCTCACTAAAACAGGCTCCGTCTAGTGAGCAAGCACGCATTGGTGCCCTGTGAATCGAGCAGAGCGTTGTTTCGTTGTGGATGGAGTCTCACCCCCAGTAAGTTAAAGGACACATGCAAAGAAAAAAACTTTTTTTTTAAACAGCCGGGTTGGGAAAAGGAAGTCATAAAACGAATTTACAACGAAAAATAATTTTTTTAGAGCTATATTTACGGCGCTATACGAATTTGTAGTTGGCGGCCACGGGCGCCGCGGAAAAGTGGCTCATATTTATCACGTGACTGGCCCCTATTTGTCACGTGGTACTTGCGCTCTTTCGGAAGCTTCCTATGGTCTCGAAAACTTACTTATTCATCTTCGTTTGAAGTGCAACAAAAAACAAAGATTAATAAGTAACTTTTAGAGCCCAAATGAAGCTTTTGAAAAAGCGCAAGCAGACGTGATAGACCTGTGCGCCGGTCAGATGACGGCGGCGGCGCCCCGAAGCAGACGAACTTGTGCGGCGGCGGCGACGGCGGCGTGGAGAAACGCGTTGAAGCGGCGGCGCAAAACGCTCAGCGTGCGGCGGCGGCGGCGACGCACAGGTCTACCACGTGACCAGCGGCGGCTCCCGCGGGCGCCAACTACAAATTCGTTTTGCGCCGTAAATATAGCTCTAAAACTTTTCTTTCTTCTTTGTAAATTCGTTTTATAACATACTTTTTCCATCTAGGCTATTTAAAAAAATGTTTTTTTTCTTTGCACATGCCCTTTAATGCGAGACCCCGAAAGCGTCCGGCTCACCCTGATGTTGCTGCCCGGAAGACTGGCGATGCCGTCCTTCCACTCCATCGCCTGGATCGGGTCGAAATCGGGCTGCGTCGGGTCTGCATCAACCCCGCCCGTCGTGCCGCCCGTCATCGTTTGTGGCACCGCATTCTGCACGGTCACCACCGAGGTCGGCAGCACCACGGGGATGGGCGTGGGCACCGACGACACCGTCGCCAGTGGGGCTGGCACCGTAGACGTCGGCACCGTAGACACAACCCCCATCGCGCGTTGGAGGCACGGCACCCTCGCTGTGGGAACCGTCGCCGACGAAACGGTTGTCGAGGGAAACGTCGCGCATAGAAACCGGCGCCGTAGAAAATGTCGTCATGGCAACCGTGGTTGCGGGAACGGTCGTCGCCGCTGGGGAGACTGTCGCCATAGAAATGGTTGCAGTGGGGACCGTGACCATGTTGTTGGGCAGGAGAGCTGTGGCCACAGAGGACATGGGCGGCGGCGGTGGCTGCGTGGTGAGCACGGCAGTGCCAAAGGACTGGTTGCCGGCCAGGGTGGTGACGGGGGCGAAGAGGGTGCCGAAGGTGGCCTGGGAGGCCGGGATCACCGTGATAGGCTTGCCCATCAACATGGTGGTCGTGGTGACCGGCGTCAGCGTGCCACCCGCAGACACCGTGCACCCGATCATCTTGTTCGGGGTAAGGCCCGTCTGGGACGTGGCCAGGGACACGACCCCCCCTGGGCCCCCGATGGAGATGGGGGTCAGCTGCACGCAGTTGTCCACCCCCGTGCAGCCCTGGGGAAATCGGCAACTTTTATTTCCCAAGCGCCGTAATGCACGATCGCAGCCGTGTAATCGGTCGTTTCCGCTCAAAACATTGCACTGTGCCCTGGCATTAGCACCCATCACAGATTCGTGGCTAAGTTGAGCGTATGGTCGACTCATGAACTGTTCCCGAAGTGCTTGCTACACTAGCAGACGGATATGTTGCCGCGGCGGACGTTCATCCAAAGTTGGTTGTGGAGCAGACGACTCTTGGCTAGCAGACGACAACCGGTTCTTTTGGGCTTCACGCCTCGCATTTGGCATGCTGACACAAATGCTCCCGTCACATCTGGTCAAGTGCCTCCCTCCGATGCTCTATTGGCTCGCGTGGCCTTAGCCTCCACAGTTCGCCAAGTTATCGTGAAATGGAGTACAATAAACTTTCGTTAATTCGACCTCGACAGGACCTTGAAATTTGGTAGAATTATCCGAATGACTAAATTAAAAATAAGGACAAAAAAACCAAAAACAAATAAAATTAAACTTAATTTTATAGTTTAAAGTACTCACGGTAGGTCTGCTGCCGTCTGCGCTTAAAACAGCGTGTCCAAAAGCATGCTCCGGAGAGCAGCAAAACTAAACGTCACGTCCCCGCAAAATCGCGCACTACAAAAAAAAAAAAAAGGTAAGCTGTACGAGTTGATTTTGGCGCTAAACAGCCAAACCATCGACGACAGAAAAAAAAAACGGAAAAGAGAATTTGTGTTTTTTTGACACGCAAGATGGACCACACACGATGCTACAGAAAAGCACTTAGAGAGCGCAGCGGTGTATCCGTACCCGACCACGTGTCTGTTCTATGCACTACTCCACGCCAGATTGGCTGCGCTGGCTCGTGTAATTCGCTACAGTCCATCTCTGACGGCGTTGAGGAGCAGGCGCATATTTGCGCACGTTCGGCTTTGCAGCAAAGGGCCTGTGTTTTGCCGTACCTCGGTGGTTTTTCTGCCGTGGTGCCGCGCAATGTGAGCCTACGCGCATTCGCTCGGGGCGAATTATTCGATGCTGAAGCCTTCCGAGTTTAAACTATCAAACTTTTCCTCCTATAGAAATGTATGGGCGCTCGCCGGGACTTTTGAACACGATCGAATTAAACGAAAAGTCGAATTAACCGAGGTCGAACTAACGAAAGTTTACTGTATAGTGTCAAGCTGTTGCCTGCCGTAATCCTGGCGGCAGCGCAGCAGCAGAGGTGCATAGATCAAATGCCTGCTCTTCCGTAGGTCACTCTCTGCCTTGACGGTTCATGGAAGCTTCACCAGCCACAAAGTTGGGATGCAGCGACAACAGCGACACTCACGTTCCTTGCCCTCCTTGCCGGAACTTCTATGACTGGTCACCGGGATCGATGAAGTTCTGCACTCTACGTTTTCTTCGAAGCTAAAAGTTACACTTATAAATTTAATTTACTCAACTAGATCATTAATTACTTAAAAGACAGGTCAGTTTTTTGTTTTTTTAAAAATGCTGCCTCTTCGAGACATCAGTTAGCTCAGGTGTCCTGCAAGGATCTGTGTTAGGGTCCCTCTTATATCTTATTTATATTAAAGAATGAATTGAATTGATGTTTATTTCTTTCTGAACAACCGAAAGGGGGACAGACACTAAAGGCATAAATGCCTGACAAAGGTCTCTGTCCCCTTTGCAGTTCGTACATCAAGTACACAACAAACAAGTGAAACATTCAGATCTACTATACATGCATACCGTAAAGTTACAAAAGAACGCCCACCTAAAATTAAAGAGAAGATGGGCACTTCTGCATTTGAGAACAAACGCTTGAATTACGCTCATTCAGCTGTTAGAATAACAGATATCACAATTATGTTTCAATGCGACGCGCCGGAGAGCCATAAGAGCAATTTCAAAACAGGGCTGAAGTCCCGCCTCCCTAGCCTTGGGCAGCCAAAAGATCCGTCGATGACGTCACGTTACAGCGACCGTCTTTCGTATTTTCTCGCGTTTAACAATATACTTGTGCAGCAAATGGTTTGGGTATTCGGGTTCAAGGGGTAAAATACATCAGAATTCACTTCTAACTCATTTTTTTCAAGAAGCTCCGTAGCTTCCCTTTAAGATATTTATGTAAGAACATGGGGTGGGTTGTTTGGGGATGCCCACAAAACTTATCAAAAATATTGATAAGCACCATGTCACCTACAAACCACAAGATGCAGGAACTGATACTCCAGATCGTGGACACTGCAAATTCGCGTTTCCACGGTGCGATGAAACACACGGGAATCAGCTACATAACTCCTGTGTCACAAGAAAGGATACCGCAGGTTGCGGATGTAGCAGATTCGCGTTTTACCGTGCGAAGGACCCGCCAAAACCCCCGAGAACTCGCATCTCACGGGAACGAAAAGTGTGAATCGCGGAAGCAGCAGATTCAAGTTTTATAGGCAACAAACACACGGGAACGCGCCAGAAAGTTGCCTGTCACGGGAGCCGATATCGCATGTGCAGATCATGAACAAAAATGCGGGAACCCGCTACGAACTCACTTGTCAGACATACCGTTACAGCAGATCGAGCGGTAGATGCGATTCCTGTCGGACAACGACATCCGACAGGAATCGGGGGGAGGTGGCGATGTTTCGGAACTTTTATGTTACAAATATTTAGCCAGGAAAATGGGATGGGCGACATTCTCGAGAGTTGCATTCTCTCTGAACTTTACAGTAGTTGTACATGAAACAAAACAGAGATCATACTTAGTTTTGATACAAATTATAAAAAAATAAGAAAACACTATACAAATCATTAAACAAAAAAATCTTCAAGGCAAGCAAACAAATTTACAATTGTATAGGTGGCTACAAATAGATGTCATTGCCATCATAAGTGCCTTTAGGTCTAAATTTCAAACAAGATTTGTTAAAATCAGTAAAGATTTTGATATCATTCAATATCTGAGTCTCTTGGTAGTCTTTAGTTCGCTTCCCATAGTTTACGATTTTGTGGAAGTCGTTGCCAAGAGTGCTTAAAGGTGTATATGTATGTAATGAACGATAGATTATGCAGTCTTCCATGTCTGCCGGTCCATCTTGTGCCGACAATTGGGTAAAAAGGAAAGATGATCTAGCTGCTCGATTTCCTTCAGGCCTACAAGCAGCGCAAATTTATTTATTAACAGGCATGATGGAGGGTGCCAAACAGACCGGTTGAACCTATACTAAGACGCCTTGCCCGATCACCTCAGGCTTTTCCCGCGTGGTCCTGGTCGGCAGCGAGCAGCACCAGACACGTACCTGCGCCTTCGACACTGGCACCATGCCCGGCAGACCGGGAGACCGTGACGATGATGGGCTGTCCCTGCACTGCCGGGTTCAGCTGCCCCTCCGTCCTCATGTCCCGAGTCACTGCAGGCAACACATTGGCGGTCAGGAGAAAACATATTCTTCACCGCAGTGCAGAGCGGGCATGTGGTTCCTTCTATTTTAAGGGGGGACATGGCTAGACATTTAACTTCTGAGACTACCCAAGTGGCGGAAATGAAAGTTGCAGGGGAGATTTGACGTCCGATGTAGGGGTGCCGTGCAGCACTTTCAGCTCTACTGGAACAATTTTACGTACCTGCACAAAAAGATATGTCACTCTTCAGATTAAGAAATCTCTGTGTCGCACAATGAAGCTATCAAGCACCATATTTGGCTGCTTGAATATAAAGTGGGGGATATGGGAGTTTGGGCTATTTAGTTTTTATAACTCAAATCTCAATATTTCATTAAGACTCACTACCTCAAAATATGAGATGCATATCTGCATCCTCTGCCACTTTTTGGAGAACAGTTTTTTCTCACTAGAGGACTCCCAACTTAAGGGGAGACACCCCCTGGGAGGGTCAACTTTTTGAACCCTTGTCTTAAAAATTAATGAAGTTTACAGGGTAGGCTGGTGGTCATGCTAGAGGGTGCATAACAAAATCCCCTCAGGCCTGTCGGTTAAGTGGGAAGGAAACTAGGGCAGCTTCTATCAGCAACAACCAGGCATTGTTTAGTTAATTCTATCGTCGGAAAACTATCACATTATTCAAGATATTTATTTGCTAGATATGTAGCAGAACTGACTAGGAGGCGACGCCTATGGAAAGTTTTTTGTAAAAAGTCATTTTATTTCTATAACTTTTTCTTCAGCAAAATTGGTCAACTTTTGGTCTTCTGTGTCTTCGATCAAAATGTTACAGAATTTTTTATAAAATAAATCTATAAAAGTGACAAAAGTTCCATAGCGGATTCCTTATTAGAATTTCAGTCAGGAAAAGTAGGAAAGAAACTGTGCCTCCCCTATATTGCCATTATCAAACGATAGATTGACTACAAATGGAATTTTGATACGCAAAAAGTGGTTCGGAGAAAAATGTGTTCTAAGTGCTCCAAACCCTACCCCTTTTCTTTAAAGCACATCAGTGGGCAGAAAATAATTTATAAAAAATTAACTATGCAGTGTAAACTAGTGAAAATTTCTGGGAATATTCTCTGGATGTAGATGGGATGTAAATATGCAATATCTCAAAATCAATGTTTTTTGCAGAATTTCTTTTTCTTCCGGTAGTTTAAGGGGATGACACTCTTGTTAAAACAAAGATAAAAGTGAGTATTAGCCGCGACTCCCCAGTAAATTTCAGTTCACAAACATCTTGATTTGCTTCATGCGGAATGCTTCTTATTTCGAACAAAAGATTCCTTTGTATGAAATCTGCAGCAAAAAGTGGAACTGCGAGAAATGCATTCAAACATTAAACCCCTTTACTTTTGTTTACTGCCTCACAATGTGTAGAAAACATTATATATCAACGTAACTCATTTCTGGGATATGGTTATCAAATTTAGTGTAATGGTGTATAATTAGCTCCTAAAACCAGAAACCTCTGAAATTGAAAAATGAATTTTTTCAAAAAATATAGAAATTTAGGCTTGTAATTATGAAACGATCTTGAAATCAAACTACATCCATCGCACGTCGTAAAAGGTGTGAAAAGAAACCCAAAACCCAAAATAGAGAGCCCAAAAAATCTTTGCTATAGAACTTTTAAAAGAAAACCGGACTCTTTTACACCTCCTTTCCTTTGAAAGCTCTCTGCTTTTCACTGCAATGCATCCGCAGAACCGGAGAGCGTCAGCCAAACTCCATGCCGCCTATTGGGTAAGAGCCTAGCCTCACCAGCACAGTAATCATAAACATTAAATAGCCAGCTAATGTTTCCTAAAAGTTTTGTTAAATAATATACAGATCCACAATTTGTAGCATACTTAAAGATATGACGAAAATTGCCGAATTTGGTAATGCTCAGACCCAAGTGCCATCTATACGTGTGGTAAACGAAGGCAGAGAAAGACCAGCCTGCGCTTGCGCAGTCAACCCACAAGCGTCGTCTGCTGAACGGGTTCGCTCCTGGTCGTTGCTGTCGCAGAGCAAACTTTCGTTTTCTGGCTGTCTCGGGCACTGTTCACAATGTTTGTGATTGCTCGCTCGGTTGCTATGCCGAAAGGCTGCAGTGTACCGAAGTGCTCGAATTACAGTTTCTGCAGCGATGAGAGGTGCTGTCACGATTCAGAAAATATGTTGGTGGTTTACAGCGCCATCAGCGCAGTAAAACCTACCGGCCCACCGCCAACTCGCCGCCGCAAAATGCTCCCGCTCTCCTACTGCCTAGAGAACTTCCGGTTTTGATGCTGGCGGACGTTGCGACCGTCAAAATTATGCCGCAGCTTGTTTTGCGGTGAGTTGAAGAGGTAGAAAAGGTCAATATTTTATTAATTTTTTTGTGTAGAAGTTAATAAACCGAAAATGAAAACGGATGTGTGTGCTGGTATTCAGTGAACATTGAAGGTTTAATGTTGTGTGGATTGTGATCACTCAGCATTCCAGTCGACGTCAGCGCTTTGGTGCGCCGTGGCGGCCGCGCTGACATAAGCGAGAGTGGCTCCTCCTCCTCCTCCTTTGGGGGCGATTTTGTAACGAGATTCCCTGCAGGAAGGAGATCGACTTGTCGCTCCATCAGTCGGCCACTTCGGCACCCTGTGGTGTTCTTAAAACCAGCCGTCAGGGACAGCGCCATGCCCGGGCTTTCTTCCTGGGATTCAGTGGCGGCGACAACGGGGAACTGTCCGGCGCACCGGTCAGCTGTGCTGCCACCGTGATTTGCATATGTGTGAACCGCCGCTTGGCCAAGGGCGATCTCCACACTGCACTGCGGCTACCCGCCGGCTGATAGCCGCTGTCTTGCTTGTTTTTTGTTTCGTATGAATAAACGGAGATTATCAACGTGGCGCCTGCGAACGTTGGTGCCTTCTAAGGCAGATGGCCCTAAAAGAGAAGCCACAATGTAAAAGTCATTTGGCAAAAGTAAGAAAGGTCACTTCATGGGGGTGCTTCAACACGGAATGTGTTTGACGAGTCATTTTCTCTGGACATGTTCATGAATGAGCGTCATGGACGAGCGCCAGAGGCAGAGCATCATGGATGAGTGTCAGGAACGAGCTTCATGAACAACCTACGAGTACACATGTCAGACTTTCTTTTTTTAGGTTTCTGTTCTTCGATGAGCTGTTGCACAGGCCATCAAGGGCAATTTCTCAGCCTTCTCTCGCCCCCCGACTGCTACAACAATGACAAAATGCCATAAGATTCCGGCGTTGCATCTGCCTCTCGCACGTTTCTTGCATTACAGCCAGCGGGGCCTCGCAGAAAAAAGTGAGCCCGGAACATTGGAACGACTCTGCACAGGAGCCGTCTGCATTCGCATGGGCACTTTAGAAGGTGCCTATGTCTTTTAGCTGGCCCCCAAGCGATATGCAAGTGCCACCTGGGATGGTCTCCCTAGAACGTCGCCATCTGGGCACCCGACAAGATTGGAGGCAAACTAATGTGGTAAGGCTGTGGTGTAAGACAGGATCCATCGTGCATTGTTTCAAGAGTGACCTTGCACAGGAGGTGCCTTAGTGCAGTGACGTGCCGTCTCGACAACACGGATGTTGTCGTGGGTGGCACCTCCGACGGTGCCACGGCGGGAGTCGAACCGAAGTTCACGTCTCTCGCTGTTGCATGCCGTGGTTCCGACCCCCGCTATGTTCGCACTTCTCGCCGTTTCTTCCGCAGCAAGTGCCCATTCCTTCCTCTTGCCCTCTTCTCGTGCATGCACAAGCCTGCGCCGACGGCGCGTAGTGCCGGACTTCACAACGTCCCCTACCAGAGGTCAGAGGAGGTGCTACTGGACGCAAGTCGCCAGGTCGGTGTTTGGCTAGCATTCAATCAGTGAGGACAGCAATACGTAACTGAAATCGAAGCAATGTTG
>JAZHYW010061857.1:0-14144 GCA_037355805.1 Ixodes ricinus
TTTTTACTAATTTTTAATTTGCACCAAACCTGAGCGCACTGAACGTAGTAACTTAATGACACTTTTCTTTTCTCGAATTTCGATTTATTTTAAAAGTTATAGGCAAATTAAAATTACAAAAACAAGCAAAAAATAACCTCCTTCATGACGTCCTTGGTTGCTTGAGTGGCCGTGAACTAGACGAGGGGTAGTGAGCTGAGCGAGCGCTCACGGCTGCCGTACTCCGTGTCGACGGCGCGAGAGGGCGCCACTAAAGCGTGTTCTGGATAGGCTGTATGTAGCGGGCAGCTAGAGCGGCTCTCATTGCATTTGCTGCGCGATTAAACACAAATTCGGCATGACACTTCGTTGGCCACAAACGACAGCAAACACGGGGTAAAGATCAGTTCCAGAATGGGAGCCACTTCGCGCTGCCATACCGCGAAACAGCCAAACCGCCAGACAAAGCTGCTCACCGAAGGCCTTGGGAACGCTCAGAGCCGGTCGGGTCCTTCGGTCCCTACGGCCGCAGCGCCGCCGCGTACATCCGGGACCTTTCCGTGTCGGCGCCTGATCCCACTACTCCTTTCTAGTAGGCGCCGCCTTTTCCACCGCTTGGTGGCGGGTATGTCGACGGATCATTTCTTGTTTCCGTACTTTATAAACTGCATTTGTTTCTTTTCTGATCTCAAATACTGAACAAAAACTACTTTTATAAATAATTGAAACGGTTCGCGCCACTTATATTTTGTATTTCGACTAAAAAGAAGCTTTTAGCGGCTCTGACCAGTAGTAAGCCCAGGACCTAAGACGTCACATTACGCGCGCTTTCGGTACCGCGGGTCGCCCCCGTCGGTGGAGGAGGTTTCCGCGTCGTCCGGTTAAAATATGACGCACTGATATTTAGTTACTCTCTCCGTGCCCGCTGGCTTGCCCGAACCCCAAGAGACGTGGAAACCGCAAAAAAGGTAGACGGCTTAATTATGATTGCAGGGCACCCAAGAACATGGCTTCGCTGCGTTATGAGTGCATCCGGATAAAACTGCAGGGTGAAGGCAGCCGTGAGCACTACGCGACACCTTTCACGAGCAACAGGATGGCAACTGCATTGTGACATGGCACAGGCGAAGCCTTCTATGCTCCGTTTACCTTACGACGGGCTACAGCGGACGCCGGGAATCATCCCAGCCGACAGCGCCGGTTAGATGTTGCGTACTACCGCCTCTGCACTGGAGTCCGCGCGTCGCTGCCTCGTCTCCACAAGGTTGCGCGACCGTACGCGTCTGGTGAATTCGACTGAGCGTGGCAGCCTGCCGCTGTCATCGTAATTTGAAACAGAATTTTGAATACCTGGCAGGCAGCTCGGTTGAATAGCGCAACAACAGCCACCTTGCAGTTACATTTATTTACCTCTCGTCAATTGCTTGATGCGTCCATTGCCCGATGCGCTGCCTGCCTCAGTCGGCGATCTCTCTGGCAGCTAAGACGGAACAGCAGCCCCTGATTTGCATTACGCCTGGATTGTGTTCAGCGAGACCAATGCTGGTTTTGCTGAGTCGCTCGGCTCCATTGGGGCTGGCCACCTATAGCGAAGGTCAAACCTGCAGAGGCATTCTGTACAGCTTGTTTTCCCCCAGAGCTTGGTGTTGCAATGCGAGCCCATGGACTCGGTTCTTTGCCTGGCGTAAAAGTGCCGACCAATGACAGAGCAACATTGGGCAGGACGCAATGGGCCGGATCTCTCCTAAAGCAGTTGCTGGAGGATCGAGTTTGACCCACTTGAGCTTTTGTGCTGAGCAGGTGCTGGACAGACGCACTGTCACACTGTATTCTTCGTGCAGGTCCATATATTCTAACCTGCAACTGTCTCGGGTCGGAGCAGAGTTTGCTGCGTTTGGGTCCACGGACGTTGGTGAGATCATATCAGCGAGTTTTGTCCTCCAGCGCTTGTCATACGCTGGTGTAGTCAGGTCGTGCCTGAGCGGTCATCAAATTTCGTTTAATCTTCTTTTAGTGAGGGCCTGCCATTTGATAGGAGGTGACTTGTTTTGCAGGTGGGGGACAGCGTGCGCTGGAAATTTGTAATGTATTTTTACTGATTAGGCAGCGTAGGCATTCAAAGCCTACGGTTACTAATCATTGGTTGCTGAGATTGTGAAATTAAAGCAAAAAAAATCCTGCTGACAGTTATTGCTGACCACGGTCGAGAAGGCTGAGGTGGGGTAAAGCTATGGTGCCTGGATCGCGTTTCTGACTGGTGTATTTAAGCGTCCTATGCCTGCCCATACATCCAAAGTGAGTCCCGAAGTGGCAATAAATGACGTCACAGAAGCCGGAGTGTCATGCTGTTGCCTGTCGCGATCCTGGCGGTTGGTCGCCAGAAATGCTGGCGACAGCACGCAGGTACGCAGCGTGCCGCCGTCCCCAGGCGTCCCAACTTCTGCGGTGGACTGTCGAAGTGAAGGGCGACCTGCAGCAGAACAGGCGTCTGCCATATACGCCACAGCTGTTGGAACGCCGCCAGGATCGCTGACCGGCGACAGCATGACACTTCTATGACTTCATCAGGCGGAAATCGAGGGACCACTTTTTGGGCGCGGTAAACACACCAGTCGGAGACGCGTTCCAGGCACCATGGTAAAGCTGTCTGTGGGGGCGTCTGACTTTCGTCCCTGTTTCTCGTGCGCACTCCACAGGCGGCACCACGGTTATCGAGGCCTACAAAGGCGTCTGCCATGCGGGCGAGCAAACTGTTCGACGACTACCAGCTAATTGTTACGGCAGCTCGTTGCAATGTCTGAACTTTGACAGTTAAACGTGGGCACTTAGTGACAGCGGGAGGTGGATATTCCTGGACGTTATATAAGGTCGTTCAAGCTTCTGGCCGGTGTCATTTCCAGCATTTTCATAAATGGTAGCGAGCTTTCTTTTTTGTAAGCGGAAACTTGTATGCGTGCCTAGGTTGTTGATATCACGCACTGGGCTGTGGAATGGCAAACATCGGAGTGTAAAGCAGGCCTGGATTGCGCGCGTTGTCGGCATGCTAAGTGGTCAGAATTGATCATGAGGGATTGAATGCTGAAGTTTCCATTGAGGCGATAGTATGCTAGTTGTTTATTAAGTACACCCCGATTGCACAGCAGGCAAAACGCTTCCCTCATTTGCATAAACAAATCTATCTTACAAAAAAAAATTATTATTAGCATATTTTTTTATATAATTTAGAATACGTTTGGATCATGCTTCCACACTCTAATGCATGAAAAGTGCTTTTGGGAGGCATGCTACTTTTTTCGGTTGCATCATTGAGCTTAAATGTCTACTGAAACTCTTCAATAAAGTTGACATGCTGACAGCCTCCAATGAGTCCTCATTGGAGGTTAGTTCTGGTGCATGAAGACAATAGAGGCAGAGACATGGCAGAAATTTGCTCCGATTTATCGATTTTGTTTATTGAACAGAGAACCAATTTCTTAACATAATTAACAAAGTAACACCCTTTACTTTAGGGATAGGCCACATTTAGCGACCAAAAAGTAATGGTGTGCTACTCTTGCACTTCCAGGTGCAGCAGAACCAAATGTGTTAAACAATACTGACCTTTGCCAGAAGAAAAATACTGGCACTCCACTGGTCCTTTTTCTTTTTTTTGTACCTCCTTTGTTGGAAACAGGATACTAATGGTCTGCAGGTCCTTTCTCTTTTTTTTTTTTTCGTTCTTTGTCAGGTGGCAGGGAGAGCCCGGTAACTTTGCTGGCACTGGGTCCTTTGCCAGAGCAGCTTTCCATGGGGTACTTACGAGAGACAAGGCCCTTGTGGATGGCCTTCCAAGATTTGTGTACAAACCTCGACCCAAAATGTACCTTGCAAACATAGTCTGTCGGCTGCAGCAGGCGGTCTTTGAGGCAGTCCTCTTCTTTGGGAGTGGCAAAAACGGATAGCTTCTCCGTTCCACATCTTGTATCCATCGTTTCCACTCGTGGCACGAAGCACTTCTTTCCCATTGCCGACGCTTTTGGAAGCTGAAACTGGCCAGAGACAAGACGATAACCATGGAAAACTGCACAGCGTTGCTGCCTGGTGCACACTACCGCTCGGGAGAAAAGACGGCCTAAGCGCGCCCTGGCGGCAGGAGGGAGGATCGCGTGCCAATCTTCGCCACGACGGCTCTTCGACGGCCGTCGTGGTTTCAGCATTACTCTACCCGAGGTGTTTCTGTTGCCGTGCTGCTGACCACACCATTATCTTCTGCGCAGCAGTTGGACAATCTCCCTCTGCTCTTCTGGAATGTCAGCCTGGCAAACAATATTAAAGCAGACTTTTAGTTGATGCTAATGCTATTGTATCAGCCCTGATCTCTATTCACTACATTTTTGCTGTTCCTTTGAGCAGTGGCAAAAGAAAAAGCAATGCACTGTGAGTGTGCACTTTTTTAACACTAAGCAAAGTTATTCTAGATTACACTATGTGAATCCAGTGTATCAAACACCCTGCCAATGAAAGGGTTCTTACAGATGTTGTATAATGGTTTGTTAACCCTCTGAACCCCAAATATTTTTATCAAACAGGTCACTGACTTCCTTGGGCTTTAGGAACTTCTTTGCATACAATGAAAAAGATTAGGGTGTGGTAACTATTATGCCCGTGTCCCACTAGAGTGACAGACAGAAACAAAAGACAGCGACAAGCCTCAAACCCATGCAGCATGCTCGTAATGGTACCTTTGGCAGGCGTTTAGTTGTTCGGTGCTTGTAAGTAAGCATGAGCAGTCGCAAGTCTGCCAAAGATACCCTCGCGTGCATGATGCCCGTGTTTGAGCATAGCCTCCTTTATTCTACAAAGCCTCTCAAATCGCGAAAGACTCCGGTTTGAGGCTTGTCGCTGTTGTTTGTTTCTGTCTGTCAGCTCTAGTGGGACACGAGCATTACAAGAAATAGGTGTATCACAAACAAAAGAAGGGCAATGAGGCTTGATATACTAAGAACCAAGATGAGGTCTTCTAAATGTTGAAAATTTTGTCACCAGAATATTTGAAAATACATGTGCTATTGTTCGACAAAATAAAAATGAGTGATCTGAAGAAAAAAAAAGTACCCTTGCCACCATCTTCAAATTTTTTTCTTGCTATCTTTACTTTCGTGAGGTTTCTTCCTTCTTGGCAGTGCCATCGTCCAGAGCATTGCCAGCACGTGCAGTAATGTTTGAGCCCCACAAATTTTGGGGCAACGTCCAAAGTCATATGGTGCCACGGCAGAAAGAATTATAAAGACTGTTTGCTCTTGTCTTTCCAACCTGCCGGGAAACCCTTTGTGATCATGGAAGGACAACATTTGCTCGGAAATTGATATGCCTTCACTGACAACTCCATTTCACCTCAAAGAGATAGTGAACCACAAAAATCTAAACAGTATTAGCATACACACAGAGAGAAGAGAGAAGATACAGGAAAGAGCTCTACATCTTTTTTCTATGTGTGCGCTAGTTACTCGTATAGATGTTTAATTACCAACTAGCCCAATTATCTACCCTTTTAAACTTTCAAAAATCTTTGAAATTGTATGTCACAAAATAAAGTCCCTGCTAAACCCCCAAAAACATTTTAGAACAAAACTTCTGCCTCATATTCTTCTACAGTGTGTTCCCAAAAGAATATACTTTTCTCTTTCATCAAACATTTTCTTTCTGTACTGTAAAACCTATCCTTCAATATGCTTGTGTTGTATGGGATCCATCACAACAGTACCTGACAAACAAAATTGAAAGAATCCAAAACCGTAAAACTAGTTCTCCTAAAAAAAAAAAAGATCTAGTTTTCGAAGTAGTGTTTTTGCAATAAAAAATTATCTGCAGTGGAAATCACTTGCCACTAGGCGTAAGCATTTGCATCTAAAACTTCTTCACATTATTTTTTATGGTTTGTCAAAAATTTAAAAATCGGAATATCTGTTTGAACAGTTTTGTGTGTCACGGAGTAGATCATGAACTAAAAGTTGGCATAACGAACTAAAAGTTAGCGGGTACACATCCAAATCTAATTTGTTCGTAAATCTTTTTTTTTTTTTTTTTTTCGAGGAACAATAAAGGACTGGAATATTTTTCCGAGAGAAATTGTGACCTTGGAAAGTACAGATTATTTTTTTTTTAACAACTCCAGCAAGTTATATCGTGTGCCCTTTGCTACAGCTTATTTACTGCTTCTCTGTAAAAACTGTGCAATGTTTGAGCTGTGTTTGTTTTGTTATTGCTGGACGTTCTTATATGTGTTTGTTATTATATGTCAGAACATCATTATATGTTTTGTAAATAATAAATAAAAAATAAACTGCATGTCCGAACGCTTATTTTCTACCCAAAAGTAGCTCTAGTGGTCCGAACTGACAGCAAAGTTTAAAGAACGATCTTATTCAAAAGTTGTGTAATTTTCTTAAAATTTAAATGGAAAAATAGGACCCGTTCTTGGTAACTGAAAAGCTCTGTGTACACAAAGGGCTCCGTCGGCCTCCATTTTCCCATTGAAAATTTAAGGAAATCACTTGTATCTCTTTAATGAGATTACGGTTGGTTCCGAAACTTTGGCACCTTGTCCTGGCTGCTAAGCACTACATTAGGGCGGAGGATGAGTGTTCGGCAAAGCATAGTTTATTGTTTCGTTAAGAACAAAGAATACCCTCTAAAGCTTTTTGGAACACCTGTATTTTTAAAGAGCCTATTGACCCATAATAGACTCGTGTTTTGGAACTTCTCCTGAAGATGCTGAACTCCCAAAGAATTTCATGTATAAGTGCCTGGGTTACACTATATGGACACCACTTTTGGGGACAAACTGGGAAAATACGTGCATTTTTGTCTTATTATTATGGACAACTCGCATTATGGACGACTTTTTACGGGAACGGAAATGTTCATTTTAACGAGACATCACTGTAATATTATTTATCACCTGGTACAGGTCGCGCCGGTGCACGGTGCACGTCTCACTCGTTTATGAGGAGCGCTATTTGTCTTTTTAGCAACATGATTTATATTCATACGAATAAATAACGGGGGGTGAAGATCCAAACCTAAGTAATTATAAAAAATATGATATGCGTGCATGCACAGAAGCAACGTTCCCCGCCCCAATAAATTAAGTGCCCCAATTTTTTTATTTAACAAAACAAATCTTGGAGAATTGTCGGCCTTTTAATTAAGTTGCATGGCCACACTTTCCCCCTCCTCAAATATAGCGTGGATATCCGAATCAGGCTATCAATAGTTACGAGATGAAGTAATTTAAATCTCGAAGGTAAAAGAACTTGCACTTACATCAGGCCGTTCATCCCTTTAAATTAGTGAAGACAAATTAAAAATGACCATCCATCAAAAACAAAATGATTTTAATAGAAAACATAACTTTGTACATGTAGTGTGTAAATATTTGTATTCAATATATTGACAAGTTTGAACACAAGCACACATTGTCTGAGAAACAAGAATACAGAAGGCATCTGACACCGATGACGATCTTATGTCAGGATCCATAAAGTATAGCATTTTACGAGGCACAGAGTCAGTAAATTAGAACGTTCCAGTTTTAATTAGTATGTGTGGTGCAACAAAAGACGAGACGCAATAAAAAAATTAATATACAATAATATGGTACGCACAAAGTTCTTCAATCGTTCCTTCTTCCAGAAACAAAAAAAATCCACCACGCAGTTATTTTAAATTAAAATAATTTGTGTGAACGACGATAAATATGAAGACGGACCGTTCCGAAATAGTTCTACTCGACAACGAATTGCCGAGCAATCCGATCCTATCATTAATGAGAAGTTCACAATATGCTATGCAGAAACAAAATACACATCCACGGTGGTGCATGTCGAATAATAATAATTCACACCTAAATAAGCAGTGATGCAGACGCTTACTTCATACTTGCAGAAAGTTGTCCCGAATGCTTAAAACAAACAGTGCACATCGTGAAGAGTACTTCACTAAACTCGCGATGATGCGCCCTTGTATCCCAACAAAGCGTTCAGCCGGTGCGCGGCCGGGCACGGAAGGTGTTGAAGCGAAACAAACAAAAAGACAAAACATTTCTACTCTTGGCGTGCGACGGCTGGCGCCGGAGCGGCGGAAGACGGCAGCGATCGTGGCGGAGTTGTGAAAGTCGCACAACCTGTGCTGGAACACGAGCGCCTGCGGTGAGGGTGAGAACTACTGAGTGAGGTCGGTGAGTAGTGAGTGAGTGAGTTCAATGAGGCGTGAGCTCGGTGAGTTTGGCGAGGGCGTAAGTTTGTGCGTTCAGTGGGTTCATGAGTTTGATGAGGGGTGCGAGCTTGTGAGTTCGGTGAGGGGCATGAGTTTGGCGAGTTCATGAGTTGGGTGAGTTCGTGAGTGAGGACTTGAACGTTAGTGCGACTGTGAGGGTGAGTGAGTTTTTAACTTTTTACTTTTGAGGTAGCTGCGAGTGAGTTCACCCAAAAATGCCAGCCTCTAATCCTATCCAGCCATGCAAAAAAAAAAAAAAAGTGTTTGGGGGAGTTCAGTGTAAGAGCGAAGGCCAAAAGCCTGAGCTCCTTGCTTTATAATATATTTTGGGTCTACAACTCTAGTTGTGGCACCTACCGACACTTCTAGCTGATGGCTCTATTATCATTAAATGTGCCAATAAATGTTCTTCACCAGGCCAGAACACAGGGAAAAGTCGGAAGAGCTGAGGAGGTTTTATTGCACAAACTTGTGGGGAAGAGTTTTCCTGAAACATTTGTCTAACAAAGTCTCTGCATCTGTTTTAACATCTGTCTATGTGCTGTCACTGTAAGATGAAATGCTGCGCAGATGGCGCCAAAGAAGAATACCTGAAGCCATACAATCTGCTCAAATTAATTTGACCAGCAATGGGGAGAAGGTTCTTTACAAACGACTTTGCAGTTCTATAATACAGCTTAACTTGCACAGCCAGCCTCTCTGCCCGAGAGGGGCATGCCAGGCCAACGAAAGTTGACGGAGTAAAACGTGCTGCCGGGAAGTGAGATAGTGGAGGCTCCTTCGCTCCATGCTCGTAAAAAATGCTTCTGAAGGCACATTCATTAGACATTACCTTTGTGCCCATCTTCCATTCCGGGAATAGTCAGCAGCTGCTTTCCTTCCGAGTTAGTTGATCCACCAGGTGCAGCCACACAAAGGACCTTATACCCCCACACTCTGCCCGAGCGACTAAAACCGAGGCAAAAGCCAAAGAAACATGATCGACCTCGTGTTAGTGCCATGAGAGATCGAGAGAAGTGACTGGGATATCTCTTCTCCAGATTCATTGACACCAGGTATGTCGCATAACTTGAGTTTCGAGCCTTCAAAGAGGCTGGTCCACAGTACACGGCATTTTCATATATTTCCTTTTTTTTTTTTGCTCATCATTCCTTCTTTCTTGGCTTAAAAATATTTTGACAATGCTATAAACCATCATTTCTCATAAATAGTACATACATTTGATCTCAGCCAAAACTGAAAAACCTTTGCTCTAGTGCAATCGAGTTCCACGGTCACCTTGTAGATGGCGCCAACGTGTCCTCTGGTCGTAATCAGATGCGAGTGCGTGAACGGGCCTAAACTGTTGTGCGTGTAGCCGAGGGCACACCCGTGTGGTCTGTTGCAGACTGGAAATAGCGGGACAAGCCCCTTCCACAAAGCTCCCTGCCTGCCGCGATTGGCGGTTTCCTCCTCTCCACTCACCTTCTCTCCAGCTCCGCTATTCTTAACCTGCAACTGGTTACGGTCAGAAGAGGCTCCCCATCTTCTCCGACAAGACGGCCCGTGGCAGGCAAATGACTCTCACTTTCTGACCGATTGAAACACGTTGCCACACCGTTCCACCCAAAACAAGCTGTGAATGCTTAAGCGGTACATAACCCCCCGCCGATGGATTTACTGCTGCTTGTTGTTAGAAAGTATGCCACAGTTATTGCCAATGAGCTCTCAGTGTTGCCAGTACCTCGACAGTGGCTGTTGCTCATTCGGTACGACAGCATCCCGTTGTACGCTGAGAACTCTTTCGTTGCATGAAATGCGTTTAACACCTTCTAGAGCTGCTTAACAACCTACCGGAAAAGGGCGCACATTGGATGCCGGTGCGCGTCGGCGTTCGGCTGGGACCCTACAACAATCGAATACTGAGTCCCAGCCGACCGCAGAAGTACCTTGTGTCCAACGTCTGACCCACGTTGGTTTCCAGTAGGCGACAGAAAATCCAGTGCTACGGCCTCGTTTACCTATAGCAGTTGGAACTAAATACTAATGTCGGATGATCCCCACACTGTGAAGGAAAGCCAGATTGCCTCTTCTTTCTTTGCATTGTCAGAAAACAAGACGCTGCTTGCGCAAACTTTGATGGTTTCCAAGGCCCTCGAAGCGGTCACAAATTCTGGCCACGCTTGGTGCCGAGGCCACGATAGGGCGGTGTGAATACTGAGATGGCGTCTAGCCAGTGGCCCCCCGCCCTACACGGTTCCACTCGTCGTGACCTCATAGAGTTTGCTAAATAAACCACGCTTCAGAGTAACGACACCTGAGCCGAGCCGTCTCATTGATTAAAATTATTGTTTGTCGGTTGTCTAAAGATTTATCTGAAATCATAGGTAGCGCTCTTTCATCTTCCAAGAATGCCAAAACAGCCGGCATTGGAGCAAAACAATATCGCCCGAGTTTTCCGACGCCGTACTTGAAGCTCAGAAGTCCACGTTTCCCAATGGTAACTGTACGCCAACAGTGCCTGCTCTGGGCTAGTAGGCAATGAAAGGTGGCACCCACAACGTAACTCGGGAATAGAGGCGTCGTTACTCCACACGTGGCTCGTTCGGTGGCTTCAGTGGCCTCGCCTGGCTGCTTCTAGAGACCATAAGTGGAGCTCCACCAGGCAGTGCGCCCACGAGACATTTGTGGAAGCAATGTTTGGCCGCTCCATGCGTGGCTTATCAGTGGGTCGGGCCGCTTGCAGGAGACCATGGGCGGTGCGGTGAGCGCGGGGCGAGGACAACGGCGAGCTCATTGGCAACCTGGTGGAGGCGGACTACATCAAGAGCCCCCTGGTGGGCGGGTGTTCCGTGCAGTGGACCGTGCGGACTACTATGCTGGCACGGCTGCAAGGAGAATGCCTACCGGGACCTGGCCTGGAAGCAGGGCAACCTGCATCTGTCAGCGCCCTGCATCTGCTCGGAGGTGCTCGAGTCCCTGCTGCTCGAGCCGGGGCTCTCCTTCCTCAACTTGGAGCAGTGGAGCGGGCCACCTTAGCCACCGTGGCCGGGCTCATCCTTGGTGAGTGGGGGCCGGGAGGGACGCCCGCCTTAAGCCAAACTGGACGTTGGCGGCTTAGACGGCGTAGGTCGGTCTGCCTTTGAGACGCTGCAGGCGAGATATCTTTCAGTCGCGGCACCGCTGCCATCTTGGCGACTTTAGCGTGCATCGTGCAGTGGTGGTACACGACTGCGCTGCTGGTACGATGCTCACCCAGATCGAAACAGACAGGGGTGGCGATTGAACTTAAAATCCCTGGGTCCTGCGGCGTGAGCGTTCACTCCACGTGTTCCCGAGTTGCAGTGCATTAATGCACTCGGCCACCGATACTCCGGAATGCCTGCTTGGCACAGGTACGGCGCAAGAAACCATGTATTTACCACATTTACTCACTATATTGCACCCCCCCCCGCCCCCGCTTCCCCCCACGGTACAATATCTAGGCTTTTTATTACCCCTCTCAATTTTGCGGTTCCGCGAGTCTCGAATTGCGCCCAACTCACCTAAGCCAATTTTCTGCTTACCGCCAAGAGGTCAAGGCCAAGCCAAGCCAAGCCGCCCTGCTTTTGGCTGCAAGTGTGTAGTTGCGGAAGTGATCAATTGTAAACCGAGCGCGCACATGAAGAAGCTTGGGTCAAGGAATCGCCCCAGCCCCGGACATCCTTACGCTTATCGGATGCATTGATGTCAACAAACACGCCGTCGTCTGTGATCCGCTTTCGAACAGTGATATTGCGCAAGTGGTTAGGCCTAAGAGCGGTCACGTCACTCTCCATGCTGACTGAGCTTCGTGGGGTGCTTTCTCACAGAACACGCCGAAAGCGCCTTTTAAAAAGGTGCACCGCAATTTATAAATCATGGTTACCATGTGGTGCGCCCCCGACCAGCCGTGGGTACGCCTCCATCACTTGAGGATGTTGCCACAGTACCTTGCCGTGTCATATTGGCACCTAATACGAAATTTGCACGAAGTGTGTAAATGCAAAGATTTTACTCCCACGTAATGAAGGCCCCCCTAATATGTGTAAATTTTTCGGGAAAAAAAGTGGACTCATTATGCGAGTAAGGGGCCATTTATTTCAGATTACTTTGTACTACCAAGGTTGGAGCTAAGGTAGGAGCAACACCATCAAACATCATTAGAAAAACTTGCCACTGAAAACCAAGGTAGCGAGCAACACCATCAAACACCGTTGAGAACTGACTGCCAAAAATAAATGCATAGGCATGGTACTGTTGCATCCCCAACAGACCCTTTTGCAAAATGTACAGCGCCACGATGGCAGGGAATTTCGGGAACCCCTCGGTACAGATCGCGCACTTTCTCGTTGCACCTCCGCGACTGCGCGCGCGTCCCTGGCAGCCTACCGTTAGCAGCCGTTGGAGCCATCCGCCACTACCGCCCATCCGCCGAGTCGATACGTTGTTTGCGGCGTACACGTATCTGTGGCAGTGTAAAGGCATCGTGGCCGGGTGAACTTATTTCAATACGTTATTCGTCGTAACTTGCCTTCACATGTTGAAGTGTCACCGAATCCATTTTAGGTTTGCACCGCAACCGTGGCAGGTTTCGACCAGGTTCGACAAAGCGTTGGTGCAGCAGACGCCAGAGCCGGTACAAGAGGAGAGGGATGAGAGGGGCAGCTGCCGTTGGCTTGACGCAGCTCTCCCGACTCGGCTGCTCAAAAGTACGTTTCTGTGCACAACCTGCGCCTGCTCGCGTGTACCATGTGGTCACGTGGTAGCGGGAGGAGGGGGGCGACCGAGGACCCCATTATTCGTTGCGCGTGCGGCGCGCGCGGGCTTTTAGGATTTTTGCAAAGGGTCTATTGATGCATAACATCACTAAAGCGCCATTCACGCATATGCAACCGAGTAGAGACTAAGAGAGACCAGACCCGATTTTTAAGCCTCTTGAAATAGGCATTTAGGACCGGATGCGCTGCAGCGGGAGCTGGTCCCTAAGGCGTTGCAAGAGGTTGGCAAACTGGTCTGAGTCTCTCAGCCGGTCTTGATTCGGGCCACGTGTGTTAACAGCTCTTTACTCTCAAAACAGAGCGAGACTCTCTGCACAAAGAAATAAAGGAAAAAAAGACATGTCACAATTATTTTCTTCAGCAACATAAAAACCCATCCCACATGACGGAAGAGAAATGCAGCACCTTTCGTTTACGCAACTTTTTTATTATATCCTTAACGCTTTTATAGGGGTCTAAGCCTCAAGATGTGGCCTCGACAAAGCGTTCACCGTGAAGTGCGCTTTTGCAAGGAGAAGGCCAGGAAGCTGGCCTTGAAGGCGGGGACACTTGCAGGCGACTATACGCGTTTGTCATCTCCCCTGCGCCGGATTCGGTACTGCAGACGTGGCCTGTAAACCACTGCGTCCTTGATGGAGGCAGTTGGACACTCTGCATAATATGGGCTCTCTCGTGTATTTTTTTGTTGTAAGCAGTCTTGAGCTGCGACTCCGCGCTGGCTGTGTATGGGTGTGGGTGGAATGCCGAGGCTCGTTCCGATACTACTGGCTTCGAGCCAACTTGTATGCTTTTGCACCTCCCGGAAGCGAGGAAAATCACCCGGCCTTCTTGCTACTGCAAACCCGGAGCGCAAAAGAAAACAGAGTGAGCAGCGCAGCAAAGCCGACCCTGTTTTGTTTATCACCCTGCCTTTGCATTCTAATATACGCAAAATGCTACACTGAGACAAACTACATTTGCTATCGGCTGTGCGCTCAAGCCGCGACGTACGTACGCCGGATTGCTGTCAATGCGTCAGGAAGGCGTACGGGGGCACCGCATACTTCCGGAGACGGACGGCGGCACCTTGCGACCTGCCTGTTGCATTCCTTGTACTGCAGTGCCGTGGACAGTGTCTTTGACTGATGCGTT
>JAZHYW010061859.1:0-18105 GCA_037355805.1 Ixodes ricinus
TAGCGTTGGGAGCTGCTCTTAACGCACGAGAGCAATTGCCGCCGAGATGTGCCCCAGAGCATGGAGCTCGCGCTTGCAGCCTTTTCCTGCGGTACATTATAAGGTGAAACAGAGTATAGGGGTGCCTCTAATTTTAATTTTTAGACCATGACGAGAAAAATATATATTATTGTATTTGCGTAACTTTTGTGTAAATAAACTCGCACTATTAATTTTATTTTTAACGTGTTAAACCAGATGGCGGCACTAGTACTCAATGCCTAGAGTGCCTTCATACACACGCGCGCTTCTGCTTGAGTGTTGACATCTCCAGCCATTTTTCCGCCGAATCGTTTTTATGCATTTTGAAGTGCGCGCAATCCGGCGTCCACTCAGCTCAAGCGCGTAGCTTTGGCTAAGGCAATGAACTCCATGGGACGAATATGCTGCGAATAACCGACGAATTTTGGCCGGCGGCATTTTGCTCTGCGCGTGGAATCAACACAGTGGCTGCTACGTCGCGCGCAAAGCGCAGGCGTGCTGTCGGGCGGCGTTCGCCAGTTATTCGTCGCATAATTCGCTCCATGGAGTTCAGCCTTAATGCATAGACGCCATTTTACCGCCCCAGTCACGGCACTTCGAGTGCGCGAGAGAGCGTCACGCGCTGGCACAATCAGGGCAACAATGGATGTCTTCCCTAAGACAAACAAACATGTAGGCACCCCATCAATGCCTCAAACTGGAGGTTTTCTTCTTGTTGTTTTTCGTTTTGTGCTCGAATTAGACCGCGATGGTAGTGGCCTGGGGTAACGTTGACTCGGGGATCGGTAGCACGTGTAGCGAAAGCTCGCGCTGCAAAGTTCACTGATCCTGGATTCAACCCCGCCCCTGCCCGTTTCAATCTGGATGAGCATCGTACCGGCCTGTGGTCATGAACACGGTGGAAGAAATACATTTAGGTGGTGACTCTGGCCGCTCTTTCCGCGAGGAGCGAGCGACCAGATCGTGGTCGGAGCTAGCATCGAACCAGGGTCGCTAAACTCGTCAAACACAAAGTTGGGGCCGAAGTTTGCGGAGCGTGCTGATTGGACTCTCGCGACGATGGCGTCACGCGGGACGAGATGTCAATCATCCAAGCTCTCTCGGTGCTCGAATTCCAGTGAGAATGTGAAACACAAAGTCGAAGCGAGCTTCATCGGAGCGCGCGCGAGCAACACCGTGGGGCCAGGCCATTGAACGGCAGCACCGATGACGTCGCGCCCGCGTGTCCCTACATCCCTACGCCGCGATAGAGTCAATGATACGTAGATTGTACCTAGGCGGGCTGTAAATACTCTGAACTTTCACGTCGGAAGATCGTCGTTTGTGGAAGTTATTGGTGACGACAAAGTGACGTTTCACAACTTTGGAAAGGAGTTATTTGAGGCCAAAATCTTCGCTTCGGAATCGAGGCGAAGATTGAACTTTGTAATATTCTGGAGCCGTGCGCGGTGTACGCTGCTTTAGAGCTCATCTTCCGGAACTGTCAACAACGCTACCGAGGTCACCCAAGCGCCGTGTGTGGACTGACGTCGGTAGTGTTTGAGAGAAGAGGGGGCGACGAGGAATTGGGAGGGAAAACCTAAGGAAGGGAAATAAAAAAAAGGTGCGACCAACACACACACACACAAACATACACACACATTCACACACACAAATAGGAGTCAGGAAGTTCAGTAGAAATTGTTTGGGAGAGAGGAAGAGAGAGAGAGAGAGGGGGGTGATGGTAGTGAAGAAGGAAGATATCCCTTCCCCGAATTTTTAGAACGCAGCTCTCAAGCGCCTGTTTCGGGCTTGAGCGGCGTCGCCGTCGGCGGCGGCGCCGCCGTCTGCATAACTGCGCGTGTTGCATTATGGGACGTTTCCCCGCTAAATTTAGCGGGGAAATTGACGCCACGTGACCTCATCACCAATTCAGTTTCCCGCTAAACGGGAGGGGAGCAGGAGAGGAGGAGGGGAGGGTACGGAGGAAGGTGGAAGGGCATACCCTCCCCTCCTCCTCCTCAAGAGCTGAGCTCTAATTCGACGTTACAGAGAACTGCAAACGTATTTCATTTTTTAAATTATAACTCTGAAATGCTATGGTCAGGGGCTGGGGCGACACCCCCCCCCCCCCTCCCCTTACACCTTCATGCCCTTTGCCCCCTCTTTCGACGCCACTTGGGGGGGGGGGGGATGACCCCTCCCTGTCCTCCTGTTTCGACGACCCTGCGAGAGGCGTTCCAACTGAGCGATGAGGAGGAACAGCACAGCGTGCAATTTTCGAAATAATGGTTTTAGAGATTCTAGAATTAAAACGGTTTGCGTTCCACGAACTCACAAGCGGCCATAACAGACTTCCAAGCGAGAGGCTAGTGCCAGGGCTCGTTGTATGCAGGCGTGTTCAGTGACATCCTTTCATAGTTCACACCTTTTACGTCAGGGTTAGGATTATCAGTTGTGAACGACAAATTTGATGGTGCCTGTTCAAGTCGACGGTGAAAAGTTTGGTTGTGTACGATGAAAGCTCGGTGTCTTCGCGTTCTCGAAACATCACCGTCAATATTCACAAGCTGACATGACTCTTATTTCCGTTAAAGAACGCATAATTAATCCCAGTTTGGCTAATCTTTGAAAGTCTACCATAAAATGATTTTATCCCGCCGATGGGGGAGACAACTGCCCGGAAGCGAAATCCGTCCGAAAATGGACAATGCTTCTTGTCTGGTTTGAAAGTAAACATATTCGGCAGAAATCTGCCTGGTTGGGTGAGAGTTTAAAGTCCGAAAATGTATCTCCAACCAAAATTTGAAAGGCAACCCGACGTTTCAAAACCAACTCGGTTTCTTCTTCAGGGGTGACTGAAGGCACGCGGACACAGCAGCAGCTCCTAACCTCTTCGTCGTCAAACAAGAAAAGAAGAAAGAAAAAGAAAAGGAAAATAAATTAAAAAAGGAGAATTGAAAAATTGCAAAATAACTTTTTAGCTATTGAGATGGTCGTCTCTTTAGCTTTTTCGTCAGGTCACGGAGGCCATGCGCGTACACAGAGGGCAAAGCGCCCAGCGACCTGTTTAGGTTTCCTGGCGTGTGCTGGATTTGCCACGATTCCAAGAAAAGTCGTCTTCGAAAATTGGGCTCTGTGTCCACCACGTGCGCATTCGCGAAGTCAATGCGATGATCTAGGGTATCGCAATGTTCGGCGATGGCGCTGCGCTCACTGTCAAACTTCCGCACGTCGTTCTTGTGTTGGCGGATACGCTCGGGAAAGTTCTTCGTCTCGCCGATGTAGGTTGCGGGACACTCTGCGCAAGGAATGGTGTAAACCACGCCCTCTGCCCTTTCTTTTGGTAGACGATCTTTCGGACTTGGCATAAACCTTCCGAGTGTGGACGTGGGCTTGTGGGACACCAGAATACCTTCCTTTCCCAGTACCCGTGCGAGCGCTTCGCTGGTTCCCTTTACGTAGGGAACGCTGATGCGCGCGACTCGATGGGGCTGTCTTTCTTCTACTGGCATCTGGTTTTGCCTGGTGAGACCTTGGCGTCGGGCGATGCTTTCAATAAAGCTACTAGAGTAGCCATTTTTCTTTAGGTCTTCAATTATGGTCTTGTTCTCCTTCTTTTATTGGTTTCCGACGAGCAGATAGTCGTTTGCCCTACGCAGGAGGGTCGAAACCACTGAGGCCTTATGACTCGTTGGATGGTTGGAGTCAAAATCGAGGTAGCGTCCGGTGTGTGTTTGTTTTCGGTACACCGTAAACATCAGATCTTGTCCTCGTCGGTTCACCAGCACATCAAGGAACGGCAAGGTGCCATTTCGTCTCACATTCCACGGTGAATTGAATGGCCGGCTCTATAGAGTTGAGGTGTGGCAAAAATATTAGTCACGTCCAGTTTCTTGAGTAATGCAGAAACAATCCTCCACATAGCGCATGAATTCTTTGGGGCTGTTGGGGAAAGACCTTAGCGCTTTTTGCTCGATTGTTTCCATCGTGAGGTTTGCCGTTCTGACCGAGATGGCCGTATTCATTGCAGTGCAACTGACCTGTTGGAAAATCTCTCCTTTGAAGGTGAAGCATGTGTTGCCGAGACAAAACTCGAGCAGACGGCACAGTTCCTCCAAAGTGAGGTTGATTCTTGTGGTCAAGGAGCTGTCTTTTTCGATGGCTTCGCGGGTTGCAGCAACTGCAAGGGGAACTGGGACACTTGTGAAGAGAGACACCACGTCGAAAGACACCATGGTGTCATCGTCGCTGAGATGTATTTGCGAGGCGCGCTCCACGAAGTCTGGTTGTGACCTAGCCACGTCGGGCTCTGAGCCGAAATAAATAAAAGGAACAGCGGGGACGCTTTTCGGTAAAAGCTACTTTATCGGCGGATATAAGAAGGATATCAGACTATCAACTTCGACGGTGTTGATTTTAGAATGCAATTCCCCAAGCCTCCATCATGAGAGACAACCAAACATGTCGGTCGCAGCTTCTAATCTTCTCGTGACGTCACACGTATGAACCACGGCTGTCTCCACGCGCTCTTTTGTGCTGCTCTTGTTCGGAGCCTAGGGATTGATAGGGATTTTTCGCCACTTCATTGAGAAACGTCACAAAGATACACGGATCTGCGGGGTTTGTGAGCAAAGAAAACTTCGCGGCAATCTTTCGGCTCCTCCCCCCACTATGTCATAACACAAAGAAAGTTGTATTTGACGAGTTTAGCGACCCAGGAGTATACTCTGTTTCACCTTATGATGTACCGCAGGAAAGGCTACAAGCGCGAGCTCTTTGCTCTGGGGCACATCCCTGCGGTACAAGCTCTCGTGACTTAACAGCGGCTGCCAACGCTATGAGCTCGCGCTTCTAGCCTTCGCTGCGCTACAACATAAGGTAAAACGAAGTATAGTTACTTCCGCACCACCGCGGAGGGCGCTGAGGTGTGAGCACCGTGGGTATGAGGTCTCTCCTCGGCGGCCACGGTTTCGGGGGCGTAGCTTGCTCGCCTTTTTCGCGGTGTGGTGGTGGTGTGCGGCCAGTGGCTGGACTCATGTTTTGCTTTGGTGCGGTGTCGATCAAAGTGCCACCATCGTGCACGAAGGTGAGCCTTAACTCCGAAGAAGAAGATGGGAAAGACGTGCTTCGTTCCCAACTGCAATTCGGGGTGCCGGAACTGTGCAGGCGAGTGTCCTTGTTGAAAGCTCCATTGAATGACGCTCGCCTGGAGCAGTGGCGTCGTGCGATCCCGAGGGCCGATCGCAAGTTACCACCTATAGTCTCCTCATCTCGTTGACCAAGTGAAGACCAAGTTCTAGAGTCTAATTGCTGTCGAAGACTGGGAATGCGGAGATGTCCTGACAGAAAAGGAAAAGAAACCAGGGCTGTGGACTGCATACTATATTGTGTAACTGGATTTTTTAGTGAAAATGAAAAAAGCTACACGCTGCCCTGCATGCCGATCCGCTTTCAGCATCGACAAAAACACTTCTGGCTGATGCAGCACTGCCAAACGTGAAGAACAGAGAGGCCTTATACACCCCAACAAGAACCTTTTCCAGCTACTGAAGAAAGCGGAACAGTTCTTCGTGGAAAACAAAAGCCACCAGATTGTCTACTGGGACACAATCGACAGTGTTCTTGCACACATGCACAATAACGTTTCCATGCGCTGAACACAACGAAGAAACAGTTGCCCAATTGCTCCACTACAACTGCAGCATGCGAATGCGACGACACTGGCAGCATATTACCATGAGTATGAACAAACAAGCTCAAGGAAAGAAGAACTCAGCAAAGCAGCGCTTGTCTTAGTTTAAGAGCATGGGCGAGAAATACAGGATGTATGTAGATTGCGTTCTTTGGTAGTATGCAGTGAATTCAGCTTTTGTGTACATTTTAAAGGGAAAATATTAGTCAGTATTTTTTTACAGATGAAAAGTGATTTATGTCCTATAACCGCTACTATTGTTTGACTTTCAGTCACTGTGTCATCATGTCAGTCAGTATGTCATCATACTGAGTCATCATTTCAGTCACTATGTCATCATAAATATAATTTTTTTCTGCTCACAAGGTTTGTATATTTCACAGTACAAGTTGACATTGTATGTATAAACCATTTGTAATCCTATAACCTTTATGCGCATGTAAAGAATTATTCTGGCCCCACTATGTATAATTAATAGAATTTATTTTTTTCAATAAGAAGGCAGGAGCAGGGTGGAGACAATCACCCGACCTCCTATAAAGCCACGCAATGTGTGTAAACAATTTACGGAACTGTTACCAAACATACTGTTTGACAAAACATGCGAGCACGACCCAGCTGTTTACTCTAAATTACTCTAAATTATTAAAGGCCCAGTAGATTATGCCGGGAAGTTTTATATTTATACGAGTATTTTTGTCACGTTAAGTTATCATCGCAATGTTCCCGCTTAAAAGACAGGAACCGCAAGGAGGAAAGGGCAATCGGTGCCAGTGCGCCAACATAAATCCATCATTTCAGTGCACACAGTACACAGGGACCGAGTAAAGAATGCATAATTTCCTTCCCAAGCCCTCTGTACAAGCCTTCACAAGCCCCTCTAAACTTGGGCGCCATCTATCCCCGTGCGCGTGAAGCGCGCTCGCGCGCCGGACATAATGTGGCCGTCGCGTGAGACAGAGAGTTACCACCTAAATGTATTTCTTCGACCGTGGTCATGGATCACCATTGCGTGACGCACATTAAATACGTCAGACTAGCAGCGATATACTGCACTGGCTTTAACCTCCAGTGAAGACACCAAAAGCCCTCGGGGCTGACTAACTTACCGCTGTCTAATCATACACACAACAAAATTACTAATGATGGCTCCGTTCATCTGCACTTTTTTAACGTCGAAAAAAAAACAACAACGAACGGGCTTACTAGTGACCGACCCGAGGGTCTGCAACATTGTCGCGAAGCGGGACACACCTGCGATCAACTTGGACCAATCCTTCGTGATGCCTCCAGTGTACATTATCACTGCCGCCCAGTATATCGCACTGCATTATCATTATCCCTCCCCCTCCCCTCCCTCCCCCCCCCCCCCCCGGACGGTGTTAGAGGCGGGGTTTGTGCCGCACGTCCGGGAGCTTCCTGGCTCGTGACGACGACCATTCCCCGAAGTGAAGAACCCAGGGGTCCAGTGGAGGTGGGAGAATTGGTAACGTAACGAACGGTTTAATTACATGGTTGCGATACAGTCGTCAAATCCGAGAGAACTCCTGAGCAGACTCGCGCTCCGCCTTATATAGGGGTCCGTTTTCTCCCTCACTCCCCGCCAGGGCAGCAAGTGCGCAGCAGCAACCCGCCGTCAAGTGCGTCGTAGCAAGGTCCGCCGCGTCGTAGCCAGAAGTGCGTCGTAGCCCTGGTCCTCCGCAATTAGGTCATGCCTCTCTCCCTTTCCTGAGCGCGCCAAGCCCCACGCACGCACACACGTCCCGTTGACGTCACGGACTCGTTGAGACCTGTCTCCGCAGTTAGGCCCGGCCTCTCTCCCCTTCCGGAGCGCACCAAGCCGCACGCACGCACACACGTCCCGTTGACGTCACGGGCGCGTTGAGACCTGTCTCCGCAGGCGCAGACACGTAGGCGCCGGTTCCGTACTCGTCGGGACTCGTTTCGCGTAGGCCCCGTCCAGCAGGCGACGTTCCCGGACTGGTCATGACTCGTTTCCGCAGCGTTGAAACTCGGAAGAAGGTCGCCGAAGGTTCCATTCTTAACAGCCCCTCCGGGGCCAGGGAAACCTCGAAAGGCCGGTGGTACGATCGCTGGCCTGAAGAGGTGGGCTTGGAGTAGGCCTTGAGAAGACGCTGCAAGCACCCAACAAACTCCCAAACCTCTTACAACGGAGGCATTAGCGGAAACGTCCCACACAACACCACGCCACACCGCAGTCAAACGCTCGGAATTCGCCAGAGACCCGCCAGACTGGACTACGGATTACAAAAATTTGCAAAAAAAACTACAAATTTAAAACCTTAGGACAATTGCGGGTATCGAGACCCGCTGTCGCCAAAACACAACTCATTTTTCCAAAGAGGTCACTATGAACAAAATACAAAAGACAAAAACTTTTTGCAATTTGTGAGGTCTTGTTGGGGTTTTAACGAAGTGCCCCCACTTTGATCCTCATTCCCGTGGATGACGGAGACCTCTGAGATCATCACTCCCGCTTTTGGTGATACCAGAAAAATCTGCTCAACCCATCGGCATTGCCGTTAAATTTGCCTTTCCTTTTTCTTGCCCTGAAGTCGTAGTGATCGATTTTCACGTGATTTCTAGACGTGAAAATGCGGTCCTTATAGCGCCGATAAAACAATCCGCCTTTTTCATGCCCCGTCACATTGGTCCTAGCAATCTCCTGAGCTGTACCGCGAAACCCTGACACACTAGGGTCGCTCTTCTGCTCGACTGTCAAAGACACTCTGTCTACTCGTAGCAGAGGACCAAAGTTACGTGACGCCGGAGCTACGAGAGATCTTTCACTGATCCCGTCTTCCTCCGCCTTTTCCGCCGGTTCGTTGGGACGGCGTACACTTTCTAGTGCTACGAGGTCAGGCTGTTCTACAACCTGGTCCCTCTCATCCCGTTTCTCTGCCTCGAACTCTGGTAGTGCCTGCTCCCCGACAGCTGCCTCTGGCTCTGGATCACTCGTCAACAAAGGGGCGAGCTGACGCGATTTGGACCTCGTACCTGACTGAACTAGTCCCTCTCCCAGTTGTTGACCCCTCTCGCGCAGCAGGAATTCTGACCGGTTAGAAAACAAATAAGGATACTCCAACGGGACTGTTTGCGAGACAGCCGCCTCTGTCACTAGCTCTCCGAACGGGCCAGTTATCCTTACCGTCGCCATAGGCAGACAGACACTGTGCTTTTCGAGCAGCTGCTTGATCCAAACTACCTTTCCAGTAAAATCGGATGTCGTTACATACGACGGATGAACAACGTCCATCGTCGCTGCACTGTCACGAAGCACCCTGCACGGCTTTCCGTTTACCTGGAGCTCGTGAAGATAGGGACGAAGGAGCTCCAGGTCCTCGTCACTACCGGTCACGGTCGAGAACACAACCCGCGGTTTCTTACATCTGGCCGCTATGTGTCCCGGCTCCTGACAGTTGTAGCACAGGAACGGCTTCCTTGCCTCGAACTGCCCTGTTTGGCTTTTCCGCGCCTCGTCTCCGTTCGAGTGTTCTGCGCTCTTTTCTGGGACCTTTTGTCCTGCTTCGGGCTTCTCGGGCCCGTTTTCTCGCGAGCCGTTTCCCTGTCGGAAGGTCTTGCGCTGATCGCTCCGGCCGGGTTCGCTTTCCTCTCCGCTCAGCTTTCTACGCGTTGCGTACTCCTCGGCTAGCTCAGCGGCCCTTTCGACAGAGTCGACTCCTACCCTGTCCTGCACCCAGAGCTTGACTGACTGCGGAATGCTACGAAAGAACTGTTCGAGGCACACACACTCGACTACCTTGTCTCGGCTTTCGTACACTTCCTCGCTCTTCAACCATTCTATCAAATTGGTTTTAAGCCCGTAAGCGAATTCCGAGTAGCCCTCGCTGCTCTTTTTGGATGCGTTTCTAAACCTTTGACGGAACGCCTCGGCAGAAAGGCGGTACCGTTTCAAAAGGCTGGACTTCACCTTGTCGTAGTCGTCCGCGTCTCCAGCACTAAGGCGCGCGACAACCTCTGCAGCCTCACAGGGCAACAAAGTCAAAAGCCGTTGCGGCCACGTTTCTGGGGCGAAGCTCAACTTCTCACATGTCCTCTCAAAGTTCACTAAGAACAGGCCCACGTCTTCCCCAACTTTAAACGGCTGCATGAGCTTCTTCATTTGATACGACTCGGTCTCACTTGCTCGCACCGGAGCCCCAACTCTACTGTTCTGCGAGTTTAATCGCTGTTGTTCAATTTCGAGCTCTAGCCTTTTCAGCGCTCGCTCCTCTGTCGCAGCCTGCGCTCGTTCCTCTCTCGCTGCAGCCTGCTCTCGTTCCTCTCTCGCTGCAGCCTGCTCTCGTTCTCGTTCCTCTCTCGCTGCAGCCTGCTCTCGTTCTCGTTCTCGTTCCTCTCTCGCTGCAGCCTGCTCGCCTCGTTCCTCTCTCGCTGCAGCCTGCTCCGTTCTCGTTCCTCTCTCGCTGCAGCCTGCTCCTGCTCCTCTCTCGCTGCAGCCTGCTCTCGTTCTCGTTCCTCTCTCGCTCGCTCTTAGCGTTCTGAAGCAGTTCCCACGCAATTTTAATTTCCTCTGCTTCTGCGCTCTCTGAAATCGCTTTACTGATCTCAGATTTCTTCATCTTTTGCTCCACCTCCACACCCAATTCTTCACACAAACAGAATAAATCTGTTCTCAGTAACCTCATTAGATCCATGATCGCTGCTCTTTAGCTTTGGCTTTGTTCTAAAACTTGTCGCAAGGTTGTACACAAACCTAGCGCACGAGTCAAACACTAAGGATTCCCAGCAGTTCAAAATTAATTACCCATAATCTGAAGCCTGGCGAATCTCAAAGCAAAGTCCAAACGCTCACCCGCAGATGTAGCACGATGTCGCATGGTCCGATCCCAACCGCTGCCAACCAGTTGTTAGAGGCGGGGTTTGATGCCGCACGTCCGGGAGCTTCCTGGCTCGTGACGACGACCATTCCCCGAAGTGAAGAACCCAGGGGTCCAGTGGAGGTGGGAGAATTGGTAACGTAACGAACGGTTTAATTACATGGTTGCGATACAGTCGTCAAATCCGAGAGAACTCCTGAGCAGACTCGCGCTCCGCCTTATATAGGGGTCCGTTTTCTCCCTCACTCCCCGCCAGGGCAGCAAGTGCGCAGCAGCAACCCGCCGTCAAGTGCGTCGTAGCAAGGTCCGCCGCGTCGTAGCCAGAAGTGCGTCGTAGCCCTGGTCCTCCGCAATTAGGTCATGCCTCTCTCCCTTTCCTGAGCGCGCCAAGCCCCACGCACGCACACACGTCCCGTTGACGTCACGGACTCGTTGAGACCTGTCTCCGCAGTTAGGCCCGGCCTCTCTCCCCTTCCGGAGCGCACCAAGCCGCACGCACGCACACACGTCCCGTTGACGTCACGGGCGCGTTGAGACCTGTCTCCGCAGGCGCAGACACGTAGGCGCCGGTTCCGTACTCGTCGGGACTCGTTTCGCGTAGGCCCCGTCCAGCAGGCGACGTTCCCGGACTGGTCATGACTCGTTTCCGCAGCGTTGAAACTCGGAAGAAGGTCGCCGAAGGTTCCATTCTTAACAACGGGCATCACAGCCATTTATTGTACGGGCTGCATGCCTCTAAGTGGCGCATGCGCTTACGTGAAAGAAATAAATACACACCTACCTACAAACTGATATTTTGGTTTTATGCGTTACATCAGTGAGAGCGGTCGTGTTCCGTGATGACACGGGAAAAAGTTCGATATATTGAGAAACAGCGCAAAAGGACGGGACAGAAAGCAGAAGAAGGACACAGGAGATACGATATGTCCTTCTTTTACTTTGTGTCCAGTCCTTTTTGCGCTGTTTGTCAATATGTATAGTTCAACCAACCAGCCCAGCAAGCTATCCTGAAAAAGTTCGATGCTTGCTAGTGCTGGAGAAACCAGACTTTGACGAACAGTAAAAATAAATGCCACGCATAATAGGGTGTTTAAATGCCCATCCCACGGTTGTGTCTCAGTGCGTTTGACTGCGATGTGCCGAGGAACGGAAGCGAGTCACCGGCACATCTATGATTTGTATGAAGCATGGTATTCAATTCATGGAGTAGCTTGGCACGCGGCTACGAAGCAGGGATATCCTGGTTTTTCGCAGCGGCAATGCGGTCAAACACACCCAAGCGCTCTCAAACGCAACTGTGTTTATGGACCTTTAGAAGAGCGTTACCACTGGCTGCCGCAGTCACTAGACAGTTTTAGTGGATCGTATACGCAAGGACTGCGTTGCTAGCGGGAGCTCGTGCCGTCACTTCGAGCATGGATTGAGCACGCGCCCGCAAGGCCCGCAATCCTTAGCGTACGCTCTACTAAAACTCTCTACTGTGTACGGGTGCGTATTGCAGAGCATGCTTCGAAGTAAAACAGCGCGAGCTTCCAGTTGCACTGCCGCGCTCTGGACGGTTGCGGGATCGCTATGCTTATGCTGAATTCAAACGAGAGTGACCAATAGAAACCTTCAACACCGACAAGCATCACGCAAATGAAGCACGCGCGGCAATGTATTTTTAGCAGGCTTGAAATTGCTTGTGCTTACTTCAAAAGCCCCGAGAGACAACAAGCCTGTCAAGATACCTTTACGTGCGTGCTTCACTTGTATTTGTGTGCACGTTTATACAACCTAAAGTTAGTCTGCCTCAAAACAAACAAAAAATTGGTTTGTGTCTATATTTATACAGCCTAGAACTTGGTCTGCCTCAACGGGCGACGAGTCTCCCTGCTGCAGATGAGAAATTTAGCCAGTGCAGTATAACCGCTAGCTTGGCGTATTTCACGTGCATCACGCAGTAGTGATACACGACCGCACGCCGGTACGATGCTCATCCAGATAGAAACGGGTGGGGGTGGGGACTGAATCCAAGATCCTGGGTTCTGCAGCGCGAGCTTTCGCTCCATGTGCTTCGAGCTGGTGTGCTCCAACCCACTTGGCTACCGATCCCCCGTTAGTCTGCCTCAACGGGTGACTTGTGCTGTATTCTTCTCGTTCTTGTGTCTCGTCCTTTGCTGACTTCTGCTGTGACTTGTTCTTAGCTGACTAGATCTGTGACTTGTCCTTTGCTGATTTGTGCTGTGACTTGTCCTGTGTCCTTCTCGTCTTCTGTCTCGTCCTTTGACTTTCAGTATTTATAATGGTAACCTGTCTCTCATCTGTAGATGAGCAATTTAGCCAGTGCAGTACAGCCGCTAGCCTGGGTCTTTAACATTCACCACGCAGTAGTGATACATGACCCGACGCCGGTACGATGCTCATCCAGATCGAAACTGGCGGGGACGAAGAGTGTTTCATTTGCTTTAGGTTTACCGGTGTCGATTATCTATTTTTGTCGCTCTAGGGAACTAAGGCGTAATAAACAACAACCATTAGTGTCCCTTTTCCTTCTTCCACTGAGAGGAATCTATGTGCTTTTCCTTACTTAGTTGCGGATGAGGACGTGCGGAGGAAATACTCCTTCGGGGTGCGGGAGTGCAAAATATAAAACAGGAGTAGCAAGTAACGCATAAATGAAACAGCGCAAACGAACACAAGGACAAGTAGGAGAAGGGACACAGACACAGCGCACGACCGACTAGCCCACCTCCAAACATTACTGTCGCATGTAACGTTCAAGCTACGAACAGTGCTTCTGGAAAGCTCAGTAGACCCTTTCGAAAATTTGACCTCTGTTAAAATCTGTTGAAGCCCTGCACAATTACGGATACAAGCTGTCAGGTCTTTGTTTTCGATTGCGCTTCAGCTGCAATAGTACTCGTGCAGCAGGAGTGCAAGCCAAAGAAACCAACTTGCGCTTGCAGCATTTCTGATTATCACCCAAAGTTTCAGATTCCCCGTACCGCAATGTCGGTTGTTAGCCATTGTGCAGTGGATAAGCCGACGTCCGCCTAAGTCTGAAATTGTAATAACAAGAACTAACGTTGTGAATAGACTGACAGCAAGAATAGACTGGACAGCAAGAAAAAACAAAAAGACCATTATTTTATTTCTTGATGATAAGTTTTTTAACTGAAATAAATCCTAAAGGTGTCCACAACACAGGTTCTTACACTTTAAGAAAAAGTGAGCACCCCCTCTAGTCATCATGCGTTTTGACGGCTGTAACGACCCCACAGGCTTACGTAACTACTCATTGGGCTCGAGCCATTGAGCGTTACCACTCTGTTGGCAGGTGACAAGCATGGGGTAGTCACGTTTTATAAACTTTTGAATTGAACAATCCAAGTGCATGCAGTCGTTCAATAGTAGAAGTCACTTCAAAAATCTCAAAAAGTACTTGAAACTTGTTTTCTTTTTTACGATAAGGAAAGGGGGACATTTAATGGTGAATTCCACTCGTAGATCCGGAGCGCTTTCTAAAATCCGCGAGGGAGGCAAAATTCCGCTCCGTGGGACACACTCCGAATCGACGAGCGGAAGATGAACTCGCCTTTTTGGAGCGACCCCTCCCCCGCTCCCACTGCTCCCACCTCGGCCGTTCAAGATGGCCGCTGCTCGAACTTGACGAGCCCCCAACGCTTAGCCGACTGATCTTTCCGACGACCAGTGACAACTGTCATTGCTTAGCTGCAGAAATACCACACGAAACAGGACGGGCGAAAATATCCACTCCATGGAGCCCATGTCACAAATAACGAGGAAGACGACCGCATTCGGCACCGTCACATACCTTTCGGCCGCCTCGAAGCAGCGGGGCACGCACAGCGATTGCCATCGGTGGAGTTCAAATTGCTGAGTACGACTTAATAAACACAGATGTAACAAACCATGACTGGCACAGTCGTTGCCTAATCTGTTCTTGCTTTATTGCGGAGAAAACGTCGGCGGCATGCAGCGTAAAAAAGTAAACAATCAGTGGCGGCAAAATGAACAGGCCTAACCTTGCGTCGGCCTCCTTCCGATTTTCTGCCGTTCTTTTTCTCGTTCTTCCTCTCACGATCACAGATGTCAGCGCTTCCGATTTGTCACGCTCCTGTCCCGGCTTTCAACGCGAGGTAGAAGCGTCCGAGCCGTCACAATCCCGCGTAAACAACCGATGCATCCAAGAGGACTCGACTCGACCGACTCGGCACCGTCCCCCGTCCCTTCGTCGACGGCGAGGAAGCGCGGCCGGTCGCCGGCAACGCTGCGTTGCGCATGCGCCACCGTCCTGGGAGGGGAAATGACGTAGCGCGCCTCTGTGGCGCTCTGTCAAGTTCCGGGTAGATCGGGTAGATCTCTCGAATCCCGCAGATCAAGTTTGGCGGAGTTGGAGGCGCTCCACGGGGCGGTAGCTGCCAGAGATCTACGAGCGGAAGATGACCAAGTCGAGCCAGATCTACGAGCGGAATATGCGCGCTCAAAATGGAGCGCTTTTGGAGCGCTCGAGATCTGCGAGCGGAATTCACCATAAGACAAACAGACAAGACAGGCTTTCGACTTTCAACAAACGTTTACTGGCTCGACGTCGCCCCTTGAAGCTCGACGGGGGCGTCCGGGAGGTTGAGAGGGAGGGTGGTGGGTGAGGGGAGCGTGGGCCATGTGGCCCTGCTCGCAGCCACGCGTGCACGGCGTAAGGTGGGGTCTGCTGTATGTCAATCGACACGTCGCTGTTTCACGCAGGCCCGAGTGTCGACGGTGCCCTCTTGAGGAAAGGAGAGAGGAGGGGGCGGGGGGCGGAGAAGAGGAGGAGGAGAAGATGGGCCGGCGCCGAGCGGTGCCCTTTGGGGAAGGAAGGGAAGGGGGGGGGGGAAGCGCGGAGAGGGAAGGAGCCGAAGATACGGGAATTTTGACTTTTTTATGTCTTTGGAGGAACCCTCTCGCCCCGCAGGAAGCGAATCTCTCGATCGGAAAGAGAAAGGGATGGGCTGGACAGGTTTGAGACAGAAGATTTGATATGTAGAGACTCAAGGATTTCCCTGCCGAATCGAGATTTGTGCCCGCCGAGAATTTTGGTTTTCGAGAACTGGGGGGTGCACGAGGGGCAGTTTTTGGCGTGAGCCACGACTGGATGAAAGGAGTCGGGAGAAGGAGACGAGATCTCCTTGGCGTGCTCCCGGAGACGGTCATTCACGCAGCGCCCCGTCTGACCGATGTACTCGGCTCCGCACACAAGGGGGATACTATACACCTTCTCCCTTGTGCAGGGCCGGAAGCACTGCGCGTGTTTTTTGGTGCATGTGGGTGGGGGTTCTGGGTTGGTAACTCGCTTGCACATGCCTCCCAATTTAAATTTACATGTGAAAACAACCCTGGTACCGAATCGATGTGCAAGTGCGCGCAGTCGGTGTGCCGTGTTGTGGGAGTAAGGAATGCACGCAGGGCGGGCAGACCGGGTCCCGGAGGGGCCTCCTTTGGGCGGCTCCTAGACTGCAGGATGAGCTTCTTGCTGATGTTATCTAGGAGGTCCACCGGGTAACCCGCCTTCCGGAGCCGGGTTGCCTGCAGCGACAGGCTCTCTCTGATCTTGTGATCGCAGGACTTTTTGCAAGAGGAGGAAAGGAGAGACTGAACAATTCCGGACTTAACGGTTTTTGAATGATGGCTAGAGAAGGGGAGGACAGGTTTCTGGGAGCGCTGTTGAAAAGACCAGCATAGACCGTGAGACGAGCGGGTTAGTCGAATATCGAGAAATTGGAGGCCCTCCTGAGTCGGGTCTTCCCTTTTGAAGGTGAGGCCGTTGGCGTTAGTTTGGAAAGCCTGAAGGATGGGAGCATCTGAGTTGGAGACGGGATGAAGAACGAGGTAGTCGTCCACGTACCGGAAGATCTTACATTCATTACCCGAGCGAGCAATCTGCCCCTGTAGAGTGTCAAAATCTCATGTTGTACTTTGTGCTGTTTGTGAACGCGTTCATGTATAAAATCCCCATGGTGTCTGTATGTCGCGTATGTGTAAAGTGTGGTGTGGAATATGTACATACGTTCATTTCTGGCGAGGCGCAGAAAGCACCGTTGGTTTCTTTCTTTTTTTAGTTGAGCGCTGTCTGTTAGGTGGCGCGTGTCGCCGCGCAGTTCAAGGAGTCGCGCGTTAATGTGTTCTACTTATTTGAGTGAAAAACATGGAGGCGTTCCATGCCTCCACGCAACGCCTCCTGTACTAAGATGCCTGGCAGGTGGAGGTGAGCGGCGTTTGGCAACTCCCGGTTCCTTGGGAAATTTTGTTTAGCTGATGACAAACGACAACGATGATCTGCAAGCCTGTCTAAGCATGGTTCTAAAAGCTACAGTCTGGAGGTTTCAGAACAATGCCTGCACAGGATTGCAGCGCATTGTCGTCGTCTGTCAACAGTGAAACAAAATCTCGTAAGGAACCGGAAGCTGCCAAACGCCGCTCACCCGTATTGGAGCCAAACGCCACTAGGTGGCGCTCAGTTCCGACCCCCTTCCAGAAGCCCAATTGCTGGCGGAAGCACTCGGCTTCCAATCACCTGTGACAGGGACAGTGCTGAACGCGTTTCTAGATAGAGATGCTACTGCTATCCCTCGAAGTGAGGTTGAAATGCGCCTACAGCGTCCACGAAGCCGTTTGGACGGAGCTGGGAAGTAATCGAAAGAACGAAAAGGAGACTGGAGGACTGGTGGCGAAGGACAAAAGCAAAGTGAACGCGAAGGACAATGAGAAAGTGAAAGAAATAAGTGTTTTTTTCGTTTATTATTATTTTTTTTTTGGCTAGGTACGAACGTGGTTCGGAACCGCCCGTTACAAAGGGAACAGCTGCAAGATCATCATCATCATCATCATCATCTAGGCGCGAGCAACAACATCATCATCAGCAACTCTTGCTGGGCGCTCGGCCATCTCGGCGCAACTGGCGCGGCCGGCCGCTCGCAACTGAGTGCTAATTTTATTTATTTTAACATTAGTTTTAGTTTCAGTCTTTGGTTTACTGTTTTGCATCCTTTTGAAGAAAAAGACCCAATTATTCTCCATGGCCCTAGACCATAATACCAAAAGAAGACGAAGACGAAAGTGTAAATATACCAAAGAGTGAGCCAGCGCTGCGTAAGTTTGTCTTTCTTTTGTGTGCGTGGACTGGAGTAACTGTTTTGCTGATGCGCTGTTCCGCCTGTACAGCACCACATCATTCATAGCCTTCGCACTCTCTTTGCGCTGTTAACGCCAGGGACAACACTGCACTATTCGATTTGAAGCACTACTCGCACACCCCTAGTGGTATCACAATAGCAGACGTCGAATCTCCCGCGCTCTCGCGGCCGCTAGCGATAGGGTTAAATGACAGCAGACTTGTACCTGTACGCATTACAAGTAATCAAATTACTTGTAATCGATTACTTTTTGGAGTAATTTTGTAATCAGTTGATTACTTTTGGTTAGGCAGTAATCACACGAGTAATCTGATTACTTTTGAAGTAATACAATTAGTTGTAACCGTTACAGCAATAATGCAACTGGAACGAAGTA
>JAZHYW010061860.1:0-26420 GCA_037355805.1 Ixodes ricinus
CTGTGGGGTATTATCGAATCAATAGAAAGGTTACAGCTATTTAAAGGGATGCTGAACCGAAAAACAGAATCTAAATTCTTTGTCGTTTTGATATTTACAGCACACGAATGGCTCTTAAATAACGGTACTTGAAACAATAAATTAGTCTAAAATGTATGATTTATGGAAATAAATATTATAAGGTGCACCTGGTGAGTTCTTTGAAAGCTCGTTTCGTGACGACAACAAACCTGTAGTACGCAGAACGCGGCTATGGTGAGCCACCAAAGTTGGCTCCGACCTACCTCGTTGGCTCCGGCGTGCGCTCACGCCGCGTGGTGGCGCGACGAAACGGAAATGCGACGTGCGAACCCCGTTCCGAAACGATGAGATATATTTTTAAAAGAAATGCAATTTTATCTGATAAATTTGTCGAACAGTGTTCATCATGTCGTTTTTGACACGACACCTATGCGGCGCCGAACGGCCTAGCGAGCGTGGCGAGCAAGCGGTCGGCGCTGGTCGGAAGAACCTCTTCGGTTCTTCCGACCAGCGCCGATCGTTCCGGCGTTCTCAGTCTGTTGAAGCGGGTGGCGAAAGCGACGATGCAGCAGGAACAGCAGTCATCTGACGCCGCCGTCGCTACGACGCAGGTGCAGAAGTGGACTGGGGGTGGCCGGGTGGCTGGCAGGTAGTGCGCAGCTAACTTGGCTGGATTAGTTGGCAAACTTCCAACGCGACGGGCATCCGTCTACTATTATTCAAAGCGCAACTTTCTTCCACGCTGTGGCGCGTCGGCAGCTCGACTTGTTGACGTCAGTTCCGTTGCGGTTTGTTGTCGTCAGTTCCGTTGCGAGTAATCCCAGAGGGCCTCGCGCGCGTCGGAGGCTTCTGGCGCTTCTGGCTCAATCGGCGGTCGTCATTCCAAGAAATATAATAATCCGATCTCCATCCCTTTACATGAATAGCATTTTTAGGTATAGTGCGGTCCCGGGAAGCTTGTCCGGGGCTTATTTCGGCAACTTCAGATATCGGTTCAGCATCCCTTTAAAGGGCAACTCCGGCCAAAACTCAAAATGAGATAAATTACTGGTATCGCTGTAGTGACACAAAATACGACCCCAGCCAAAAGATTACGTCCGGGGACGCCGCATTCTCAACTAATGCCGATAATAAAAATGCGACCCGCCGCGAGCCGCAGCTCCTTAGCGGGCGGCCAGCGGGTTGCCGATCGCTAAAGCAACATTGGGCCGTGACGTCAATATCGTTCTCTTTTTTTACTCCGGTCCGGGCGTTGCGCGGAGTGCGCTCTTTTGAGCCGCTACCACCGCTACTTCGGCTTGTGATTGGCGTGTTTGGCCATTGCTTTTATCTGTAGCCCGTGTAGCTTCGGTATAGCCTTTTAGTTTTTTGCTTGTGAGGACTCCGAGACTCGTTTTAGCGAGCAACTCGGTGCGCCCAAGACTGCCCAGCTGTTCCTGGAAAGATGCCCTGTTCCCAGGGGCGGATCCAGAACTCCGTTTTGGGGGGGGGGGGGGGGGCGGAACATTTTTAAAGATACTATTCTCCCATTCTTTTTTGTGCAAGGGGGTCCACCCATGTCAAATAGCCCTCTGAGAAGGGGGAGGGAGGGGAGTCGACTTTGTTTGGGGAGGGGGGGCGGCTGCCCCCGTCGCCCCCCCCCCCCCACACTTGGATCCGCCACTGCCTGTTCCTCGAAAGATGCCGAGTACAACTTGTAGCGCTGTGGGCTGCTCAAAAAACCGGCTGCGCAACCCGGAGGTGCTTTTTCACAAGTTTCCAACGGACCGAAAATCGGAGAAGGTGTGGGTGAAGGCTGTTCGACGAGTGGACTTTGGACTTCGGCTTTTACGCGCCTGAGGAAAAAAGAACAAAAAAACAGACGTGCACAGCCCAGCACACGTGTGTTCGGGCGCCGCGGCCCACGCCGGAGAGCCCCAAAGCTTAGTGTCTGGGAATGACCCGCAGCGCGAAAGCGAGAGGGCCCCCAGTACTGTACGTCACTGGCAGCGCGGCGTAGAGCAACGCCGCTCCATCCACGGAGCCCCGATGACAATTTAGGCCTAGCGACGAGTACGGAAGACCGCACGCACCACGACAGCCGCCGAGTACGGCACCGAACGAGTTTACTCGTTTTCCGGTCGCTAGCTTTTGGATATACATGCGACGAGCACGGCATAGCGCACGCGCGGCGGCGGCCGCCGAGTACGGCACCGAACGAGTTCACGGGTTTTCCAGTCGCTAACTTTTGGGTATACGCACTAACTCTTGCTACATATGCTGGATAACTATCACGTATACAGAATTAAAACAAAATCAGCTTACCTCCTATCTTTAGACGGCTAGCGCAACAGAGGTAGGTGCCGCTCGGCCTGCGTACTCGTTGAACGAGAACGATCCTGACGTCACGTTCACATAGCGGCTGATTTCCAGTGTTGCCGGGGCCTCGAACGGCTAGTTTCGGTTTTGTTGGCCCGCGCCCCAAACAAAACTTTGAGGCGTCGATATCTTTAAAACTACGCACAATAACGAGAAAAAAATTACACCTTGCAATTCAGGGACGCTGACTGCGCTAAAAACAGTCATAATCCTAAAATCGAAGGTATGGACCGGAGTTGCCCTCATTTTCTAGCTTGAATGTGTTGCATGTTGCACCCTAACCTCAAAAACACCAGTCTTCCATTGAAAGGCACAAGAAAACTAATTTTAAAGCTAAATAAACGATCTTCCAATGTGCACCTGGTGGATGCATGCGGAGCCTATTTGGGAGGTAGTCTAGCAACGTTGTGGAATCTGCTACGTAGTCGTGACGTAGCAGATTCCTCTGGTGCAACGCCGCTCTTTGGCATTTCAACATTTTCCTTCTTAGCTTTCCTCCTCAACTCACAAATCGCGCATTGAAGTTTGAACCAAACAGTCCAAGAAGACAGAAAGGGTGGACTCTTTTCTTTCTCGGACCCTCGTTTGTGCAGCCGGATGCAGCCATTCTCCCCTAGAAGATTAGCCAGTCGCTCAAAACTCGGACAAAAGTTGCTTTCCCCACCCCGTTCAGCCCTAAGCTGACAGTGCTGTGGAACCTACGTGCTTCTTGGGCCAGCCACACGCTCGTCACCCCACGGGCACTTCGAACAGCTCGGTTGTAACGCGCTGACGCTATTGACATCACCACATCGCTGACAACGCCACCAAGGGCAAAGCTCATAATCCCGCCAGCCTTGCTACGTCACGAATGCGGGGAATCTTTTCTTTCTGTTTTTGTTTGCGCCGGATATCCCATGACGCATCGCGCCCTCCGTTCGCTTTTCTTCGAGCGCTCGCTCGAGTGCACCGTTTGGAACGAAAAATATAGCCAATCGTTCAAAATACAAACGTGCGATTATGAATTACGGTTATTACACGTCATGCTTAACCCATTTCCGAACGAAATTTGAAAATTTCAATTTTTGTTTCAGTACCCCTTTAAACATTAGGAAGATACATAGAAAGGGGGACGGACAGCTATCGTGCAGTTCTAGTGATAACAAAATAATTAAAAACAAAAGACAGATCAAACTCGGCTCGTTATTTATTGAATATATTTCAGCAATATTTTCCTCGTGAGTTTTCTACAGACAAAAAAATTGGTAGTAATTCCTATCTCCAAATCAGGCGATTGAACTTCAGCGATTGAAATCACGCGATCGAACTGCACCATCTAACTATCGTCCCATTCCTCTAACCAGTGTCCCATGGAAATTAAGAGAGCACATCATATGTTCAAACATCATAAAGCATATTAAAAATAACCACTTACTTTTTTCAAAATCATCATGAGTTTCGACAATCATTATCTTGCTAAGCACAATTGGTGCAACTCGTTCATGAAGTATACGTAACATCGATAACAACATTCAAATTGACACCTTATTTATTGACTTTTCTAAAGCCTTTGATAATGTTTCTCATAGGTTAGTTATGCTTCAACTAAATCAACGCCATACTTATGCATTAGTGCCATGTGGATTAGTCAAATTTTAACGAATCGGGCTCAATACTCTGTAATTAACAATTGCTCGTCTTCCTGTTTTCCTTCATCGTCCGTGTCCACCAGGGTAGAGTTCTTGCGCAGCTGCTTTTTCTCATTATTTGTAAACGACCTTCTTGATCACATAACAGCCTGTATTCCATTTTTTCTTGAAGATTGCACAATATACAGTTCTTGTATCTGACTTGAACGACTGATTTAGCCTAATAACTGACTGGTGTCAAAAAGTGGAAAATGGGAAGTAACTTTTCTAAAGCGTAGCTTGTTGGGTTCGCTCTATAGTAATCTCCGAACGATCGGTCTGCGCTTCGCTCGTCTCCCGGGGAGTGCCACAACCAGTAACCGGGGGGGATGGGGGGGGGGGGGGGGGGGGTGTCGAAGCGCCCCCTCCCCCTGATTTTTAATTTTTGCTCTACTCTTTCAACGCCGAGACTTCTTTTTTTTTTTTTTGGCTGTTTAATTTTTTGTGGCAGTATAGCCTGCCGGTAACAGCCAGGCGGCGCCAGTAGAGTGAGAGCCCAAGGTTATACCCTGCCTCAGTGTAACTTGGCAAAGGGTGAAACGAGAAGTTCCCCATTGAGTGCCAACTGCCTCGATATCCGCTACGTATACGAGCGCAACGCACACGTATTGGAGCATGACGCAGCGGAAAGCCTGATACTTCTTCGCAGTGAAAGCGCACTCCGGTGATAAGTAGTCACGTTCCGATTGGCCCGCCATGCCGCAGCTTCCGCCGTACTTGCATCTTATGCAATCACGGCTTCCTGGCCTACCCAGTATTTCTTGCTTACCAGAATAATAAATAGCTCACGCTTGAATAAAGGTCGGTTCTCACATGCATGCGAAGCGCTAATGCAGCCGCCTCACGTGTCGTCAGCTACTTATCGTCTGCCATGAGCAACCGTTTTGACGGTGAGATACAAAGCTGGTGAACGCTCCCGTCAGCACGCGCTTAGCGCGAGGTAAGCGCTACGCTTGTAGCGCTCCGCTTCATGTGTGAACAGGCCTTAATGCAGCTGTCACTCCCAGACATACCCAATGTTTCTTCTTAAGTTAGTACTTTCGCAGATCCACCCTCGAAATTGCAGTTCTTGTTCCCACGCTGTTCTTTTTGAAAGTGGCCGGAGGGGTGCGGTTGCCGCATATATCCGTCGCCGCTCATTATTGTGCGTGGACGAAACCAGGCATAACCAAAGTCGTATCGGCTTCGTAAGTACGCGCGTACGGGGGTGGGTTGCTTGCTGTGTACGGCTGTGAATAGTCGTTTTATGGGCGAAGCTCCTTAGGGGCTAGCCATGTCCGTATGTAGCTCCGGCTTCCGGTGCTCGTGCTCCTGCTCGTGACCTCACGTGCTCACGAGCACGTGAGCACGTGCTCGTGTAGGGCAAAAAAAAAAAGATAAAAAGATGAAAAAGAAATCTGCTTGCGCAGTCGACAGGATTTGAACATGTGCGGGGAGACCCCAATGGATTTCTAATCCATCGACTTAACCACTCGGCCGCGACTGCGGGACGAGTAGGGGGCTCTGAGTTGTGGTAGTAACTCAAGAACTGGGGATGTCATGGATGAACCGTTGCATGTAGCCGCTAAACGTCTATACAGGAGAGGACGCTGCGGTCAAATGCGTATATAATCGCGTTAAACTTTGCAGGCATTGGCTCGACGTTTATAGACGAGAGGCGCTGCGGTCAAATGCTCAAATGCGTATATAACCACGTTCCATACCACACATTCTCTTTCTGACATGGATGAAAACGAACGAAAGGATCCGCATGCTGCGGCTCAGCGTCATACGCAGACAAGCACCACAATAGGGAGTTTTAGAATAGCGCACGCTAAAGCTTTGCGTACGCAAAGAATAGCGTCGTCGCAACTGCGCATGCTCCGAACGCAAACCAGGTTTTGCGCTTTGCGTGCACAATTTAGCGTGCGCTATTTCTCGGAAATAGCGTGCGTACGCAAAGAGTCTTTGCGCTTCTCCAAGGAGGATTCGTGATGAGAAGTTGGCTAAAGCCAAGACTAGCAGAGTTAAAAAAATGGCGGCTTCCAGGATTATGTCGGCGGCTGCTTTGGCGGCGTCGTGAGTGCGACGTTGGCGGCATTCTCGCGACTGCGATTTTCAATACGGGACGACATTGCACTCGGTTTGGCAACGATCACCGTCAACTTGATGCTTGTGACGCGCGAACATTTCTCGGCGAAGGTACGATGTGCGAAGGTCAGTACACGAGACCTCTCTTGCCGAGGCGACGCAAGCGAGCACGACCGGTCAACCGCTCGCGTCGGATTCTCATGTTTAAACAATTCTAAAATAATACTCTGGACCAAAAAACTTGTTTTTTTTTTTCTAGAGTTACAGCATTTCGTGTGTGAAATAAAAATTGTGACTCTATCTTGGTGGCGTCGCAAGCGCGAGATGCTTGGGCCTTTGCGTCTCGACGGAGAAACGCTATTCTAAAACTCTCTCGCGTCGCGTGCGCTAATACAAGCGCTAAATTTAGCGCTAGCGTGCGCTAAAATTGCGTGCGTTATTCTAAACTCCCTACTGTTTTACTTTATTTTTTACGTGCGTTACCTGGTTTATGTGAAAGCCAGCGCTTCAAACTGAGTATTATACCCTTAATATTTTTGTTTTCAGAACGCAGCCCTTAGGCCCCCGCGTCGCCGTCGCCGTCGGCGTAACCGTGCGGTGCGTTATGGGAAATGTCCCATGATGCAACGCGCGGGGAGGGAGAGGGGGAGGGGGAGGACAAGGGGGAGGAGGAGGAGGGAGGGGAAGAGGAGGGAGGGGAGGAGGGGAGCAGCTTGAGGGATGAGGGGAGGATGAGGAGGGGAGGAGGACAACAAGTAGGAGGAAGAGAAGGGAGGAGGAGTAGCAGGGAGGATGAGGAGGTGAGGAGGAGGAGGAGGGGTATACCCTCCCTCAGTACCCTTCCCTCCTTCCTCTCAAGAGCTGCGCTCTAATTCGGCATACAGGGTGTTGTAAACGCCTTTCTTTTATTTATGTATTAAAACATTTTGGTAGATTTTCTTTTTTATCAGTGAATCAGCAGACAGCGATGCAAAATCGGCAGATCCACTCAGAAATCAGGAGACCTGGATACACTGGGCGCCTGCATGCCGTCTTCTCTCCTCGCTTCCGGTGGGGGCAACTTGAGTTGTTTATTCTACCCTCACAGTGCTCTGACCGTCTGGCCCGCGTCCGGTCCTCCCGAGCTAGTGTCGGCTGTCCCCGGTGTGTGCCAACCTCCTCCGCGGTACGGGAGACCGTTTTGCGGGGAAGACGGTGTCGTCACTACAAGCCTCTACAAGCACAGTGTCAGTCGAACCCACATATCCAACATGCTAATTGCTGTGCGAGTTTGAAATTTCATTTAGGTACTTTGTATATGTGTGCCCGAAAGCTTATGCATGTCTGTAAAATAGCTGCTGTGGATAAACCCGACGAACTGCTCTAGCATGTTTTTAGTTGCTTCGCGAAGATACACAGCACGGAAAAAGACGGAGACCCATACACACGCAGCGGTGTTTGATTGCGTTTGACTGTGCGTGCGTCCTAAAACGGAAGCGTTTCACCGGCACATCTGCGCTTCGTATGAAGCGTGGAATACAATTAGGGTTCAGTGTTTCGATAATTATGAAAAAAACTCCGAAAAACATTCGTCAATTCGATTTTATCCAAAAAAAACTCCGAATTTGGAAGTCAATTATGGCAAATAAAAAGCAAAAAAACAAACAAACAAACAAACAAACGGTATTTTTCACAATACATTTTGGGAGAGCACAGTGTCGGTGGTCTTGAGGCGAGGCCATTTCAGTTCAGGGAGTTTCACATTTATCTCGTCAAGGTTCGCTCAGAACAACGGGTCTCTGTTCGTATGGGTCACGGCAAAAGCCACTGTTCCGGATGCCAGTTTGGATCATAGTATTTGTGTATTTTAGAGGGAGGAGGGGTAGTGTTTCTATAACAGTGAAATCTATCAGACTGTAGATTAGGAGGGTGGCAGGCTAGCTGGAGCTTCTTTGCTTCCCGGCGACTAGGTCCAGGTGTTTAGTCACACGCACTCAGAAGCAGTGGCACCACGGTACCGTCACAGGTCCCTAGAAGGTACGTGTCTTCTGATTTTTGCAGCTGACTTGGCTGATTCACCAAGCCGACAGCGCGGCGCGCAGCACTTTTCATCGAGGGACCTCAAGAACGACCATTGGACGCTGCACGCACGTGAACCACTACGTCATCGCCCGGCACCTGCTACAAAAAGGGTCCTTCAACCAAGGACGAGTTTCACACGCACGCAGCAGCAGTGGCACCACGGTACCGTAGCAGGCGCCTAAAAAGTGTCTTTTGATCTTCGCAGGTTGGCTTCTTTTTAACATTTTAAGTTCTTCTTTGGTTGCCGCTGCTGCTGAGTGAATGCTTCATGTGTAGTATATTAACAAGCGTTACATGGCAGCAATGGAAAACAAATGCATTGCCTGTCATGAACTGCTTTCTGATGATGAAGACTATCTATGCTGTTCAGGGTGTGAATTTAACTATATCACATCAGTACTTGTTCCAAAATAAATGACAGCATGTATAAAAAAAAAAAACAGAGGCCACAAAAAATTTCTGGAAGTGCGCAACATGCAGGGCATTGAGGACTCGAAGCAGCCAGAGCGTATCGAAGCCAGGTGACGAAACTGGAGCAGACCTTAAAGTGAGATCGCTCAGATTCACAGCAAACTTTCAGAAGTGCTTGAAATGGAACTGACAGTAGATACCCTTCTGTGTATTAAGGAAACTGCTGAAAGCATTGAACGCTCAGTGGAGTAATTCTCACTGAAGTATGACGAAGTAATTGCCGAGATGAAGGTACAAAACCAGGAGATGTCCGGTCTGAAGAAGCGTGTGAAAAAACTCGAACTGAAAGTAAAGGGCCAAGAAATTGAGAAACTAAGATAAGAGGTAAACCAACTAGAGCAGTACAGCAGGCGGCAAAAAATTAGACATCCACGGGTTGCCCCAGCATGTAGACGAAAATCTACCTAAAAAACTAAACCTACTGGCCAATGATCTCGACCTTCCACAGCTTTGTGAAACGGATGTCGATGCCATCCATCGACTCCCCTCACGGACCGAACGGTCTGACAAGACTGCGCCCGTTCTTGTACGTTTCACATCCCGCCTAACAAGAGACACGTGGCTCGAAAAACAGAGAGAGCTGAGAAAAGCTAAGTCAAAATTTTTTCTAAATAAAAATCTCACATCACAAAACAAGAAGCTCTTCTGTCAAATGAGGACAAAAGCAACGGAAATGAAAATATAAATTTGCTTGGCAAAGGAATGAGAAAATGTTCGTTCGCCGAGGCGCAGGCGACCGAGTCGTCAAAATCAATACGGAGAAAGATCTGGAAGTGATATGCTAAATAGATTTTTTTTTCCTGTTACGTAGTTATTTAATCTGTCATCCACCGACATGACAAGCTATGTTGTAAAAGGCAGTTATTACGATTCTATACCTTTCAAGCACTGTAATGCTTTGCATGACAAGCAGTTTTTTCTACTGCACTTGAATGCTCGACGTTTAAAAAATAAACAAGAAGCTGTTGAAACATTTCTAAGTGACGTAGATCACAATTTCGATATCTTAGATTTTACTGAGACATGGTTTTCCGATGGCTCTGATGTTGTTCATCGCTATCTCGAAAAGATAGGAGAGGAGGAGGCGTGGCGGTATATGTAAAAGGATGTCTATATTATGATGTGTCAGCCGAATACCCTGTAATAGCGCCAGACTGTAAGTCCCTTATGATCAAATGTTGCAATGCTTTACTGGTTGTCCTGTACAGGCTTACTTAAGGCAAAATACCCATGTTTCTCAAATACCTTGAAGATATGCTAGAGTGTTTTGTGCAGACAGGTATACATGTTGCTCTTTGTGGTGACTTCAATATAGATGTGCTATCCTCAGACCCAACAACTCAAACACTTCTTGATACTTCGCATTCTTTTGGCCTGGAAAATGTAGTGAAAGTAGCTACCAGGGTAACGGATGTGTCTGAAACAATGCTTGACTTGTGTTTTACTAACTAGCGTTCGATTCAATCAAGCATGATATTCTATTGGGAAAACTTCATAGATATGGGATTAGAGGGAATTCGCTTAGTCTAATAAATAGTTATTTATCTAATCGCTTGCAATATACAGACGTTAATAACGCGAAGTCAAGTATGGGTAAAATAAAGCACAGTGTCCTGGAAAGCTTTATCCTTGGCCGGCTGTTATTTTTAGTGTATATCAACGACATAACTAACGTACCGCTTTCTGGAGATATAATTCTTTACGCTGATGACACTAATGTATTTTTTTTCTGGGAAAAACCTACAAGAGATTGAGCACCATACCAATACGTGGCTCAGAAATGTATCATTATGGCTCATTGCAAATGAAGATAGAATTAAATACTAAAAAAACTAAGTATATTATTTTTAGACCCCACAATAAATGTGTCGAGCAAGAAATCCTCATACAATATCATGGCGAAATTATTGAACGGGTTGTTTCGCACAGATTCCTCGGCGTTTTGTTTCACGAAAACTTAAGATGGTCGTTTCATGTAGACAAACTAAGAACCGAAATCTCGCGCTCCATCGGTCTCATCTGTAGAGTTAGGCATTTGTTGCCGCGTCGAATAAAGGAACAGTTATACTACGCATTGGTTCATTCTCGTTTTAACTACTGCCTACTTGTATGGGGACAACAACAAAAACAAATATAGACAGCCTATACACACTGCAAAAGCAAGTCTTACGTTTAATAGAAAATGCTCCGTACAGGATTCATACTGCTCCGCTTTTCAAAAAGCACCAGTTATTAACACTGCAAAATGTTATAAAAAAATCAGCAGAACCCATCCTTTGGGAATGATTATCTACGTTAATGCGAATAGCATCAAACGGTGCGGAGTTATGCGCGTTCGTCAGGTGGCCGGCACACTCTAGATACGCCAGCCCACTCTTGAGGCGATTCTAAATTTGTTGACACTTTCACAGCCCTGCGCACGATCTCCGCAGCCCAGCACGTGCGTTTGTGTCACTTAGGAAGGCGAGCAAAGCACGCGCCATACGCACAAACACTCAAAATGGTACCGACCAGACTTTCTGGCGTCTCAGCTAGTCTCAACGAACGGTACTCTAAACGGTTGTTTATATCTTTACCATAGGACGCGCTTTACAGCGCTGTCACAGCTACCGGTGCGCGCGCGTTCCATGCACGAGGGCTCATTCCGCTCTCGTGAGGCTGAGCACGGCCGCTACATCACCCTCTCCCGAGCGCGGGAGAGGGTGAGCTAGCGGCCGTGCTCAGCCTCACGAGAGCGGAATGAGCCCTCGTGCATGGATACGCGCGCGCACCAGCAGCGCAGCGCTAAAGCGCGTCCTATGGTAAAGATATAAACAACCGTTTAGAGTGCGTTGAATGACTGCCTTCATAGCTCTGTGGTTAGCGCGTCTGCCTGCTGATCCAAAGGGTCAACGGTTCGAATCACAGCCGGCGCCGGTCTTTTTTATTTATTTATCGACCCGTGGCGTAAGAGGTTAGACAGCCAGATAGATAGATACATAGACGAAAAGTGCGTGAAGTAGCCAAAGAATGCTATTCGCATTAAAAGAAATCATCTATAATCAAATAAAGTCCGAGCCAACAGCACTTCTTTCAACGAGTACCTTTGCAGAGAACATACTTACAATCTTAGATACACAAACTACGCAGGAGAAAAAGTACGCACAAACTATGGAAACCGGAAACTATCTAACCAAATACCCATCCTTCTAAATGACCATCCTGATCTGATGGCTATAATCGAAGCCAGCGTATCAGTTCAGGCTTTAAAAAGAAACATGAATATGTACTTTCTGTCATACCAGGAGTGACTGCTTTCTTAGTTTTTTTCCTCTTTGCAGTGCTATGATATGTGCTGTGTCATGTTTTTTGCTTTTTTTTTGTCATGGAATGTTATTCTTTATTTTCTTGACCTTTATGCAGTGCTATCCCGTGTGCATTGTTATGTTTATGCTTTTCATATAGTTGTTTACGCTTCGCAAGTTTTTCTTACTCTGCCTTCGTGTGTGTCACGCTGAGTGATGTCCGGGGGGTGGGGGGGAGGAGGAGGAGCGGGAGGAGGGAGGAGGAGGAGGGAGGGAGGGAGGGGAGGGAAGGGGGTCGACGCCTCGTCAGGCATTTTTAATTGCCTTTTGCGATGGCCCCCTAGACAACTGCTTGGTGTAGCTGTCTGAATAAAAGCATTGAATAGAAATACCTATCTCAAAGTATTGACGCTAATTTAAGCAACACTTTTTTAAAGATTTGTCGTGGGGCAGTCATTATTTCAATGCTAAGGGGGGCAATGCCAAATGCAGCTGCAGACATATCGGACACATGCGATTTTTTTTATGAATTTAGGGTAAGGTTGTGCCCGGATAATACGTATTTTAATTTTTAATTGTAAAAAATTGAAAACAAAGCAAAATTAAACTCCGAATTTCGAGAATTATGAATTAAACAAATAAACCCCGATAAACCCCGAGTTATTAGCAAAAAATCAACTCCGAAAAACATCCTCCGAATTTCACGGAAAACAAAACTCCGAAAACACAGAATCCTAAATACATTTCTAGTAGTAGCTTGGCACGCGACGTATACGAAGCAGGAGGTTTACTACGGTTGATCTAACGCCATTTCATCGAAACACGTTTTAGAGAAGGGGCACGTTTTATCGAAGCTCGGTTTAGAGAAAGCGGAGCCTTTAGAGGACTCCGTTTATGGAAGAGGAACGCTGTTTAAAAAATTCCTTCCTGCTTTAGGCGTGTGTCACCGGTGCGCGTGTTAACACACTCCGCCCTCTGCGGCTCATTACAAAAATGTTAGCTCACCTGAACCGTCCGTACACGCCGCTTCGCGGCGGCTAGAATTCGCTAAAAGGAGGCTCATCGCTATTTTCTCTAAACCATGGGTTTCTCTACAAAAGGATTCGGTAAGGTCGGTAAAACGGCGTTCGCTAAAACGAGCTTTTCTAAACCGCATGTCTCCGTGAAGCAGGGATGTCCTGGTTTCTCGCAGCCGCAACGCAGTCAAACGCACCCAAACGCAACTGTGTGTATGGACCTTTAAGCCCTTTAAGCCTTTAGCGTTCAACTACGGTTTCATGACATTACGTGTAGATATAGGACCTCGAGTCATTAGGAAATCCATGCTTTGTTTGTGGCCAGCAGAGTTTCCGGTGTCCCGCAATCGTAACTCGAAGGAAGCCCTCATTACCTTGACCGATAATAAGTTTGTGCACGACTGGTACGGCCGTCACTCTTGCCCGAGGTAGTCAAGCGGTCAAATGTTACTGTGTGAATGATCCTTTAGCAAAAATATGAATTCACATCTTTGGCGCGTTTCGCTTATACAGTGCATAACAAGAAATTTTACTGGATAAGTTGAGTTCATAAAAGTCTCACATCACAAGATCAAAGTCCGCCGCGCTCCCCGGGAAATCGACAAGAAGATGGCGCAGTATGTTGGTGATGAGCCGCGACACTTGCCCAGCGACCCGGCACATATTGTGTGTTGCGACATATTTACCAGGTCGCCGAATGCCGTGCACCTGAATGTCCCAGCGCCGTAGAACTGCAGCGCAATCAAGAGCTGAGCTCTGAAGGGACCGGCAGGTCACGGCTGTTCTCGCACTCCTCCAGCTACAGTGACTTCAGAAGGCTGGCTACCGTTGGTTTTGTAAAGCAGTATAGTGCAAGAAATTCGCAGACATTGAACACCTCCATCGCTTTCAGCCGGTTTCTGCAACAACGCCGTGACACTGGAAGGCTCTCGTAACCGCTGTGGTACAGGAGTTTATCTGTTATGAGAAGGAAAAAGACGCCAACTTGATATTTCGGAGGAACTTGATGAGTATTTCCTCAGTCGAGTGGAGTTTCGAGTCCAGTTCGAACTCGGAAGCACAAAACCGTCCTCAAGTGGAATTTGAGGGGAGTTGCGAGTCGAGATAGCGTCTATGAATTCGGCTGTTAGCCCTTTACATTAATAGAACTGATGCAGACAGCAAGTTCGTCTGTGCTTGCATGCACAAGGGTCGCGATTATGTCAGAACGCCGAGCTCTTATTGGCATGATTGAAAAACGAAATAGTGGGTAGATTTTAATGCATCTAGCATTGAGGTCTACCCACTATCATCGCAATCAAAGCCAATCAGAGCTCGGCGTCGTTCTGACTGTCACTGCAACTCCTGCGCCAGAAGCAGACGACTTGCTCTCCGCATACCCCATTCACACGGTCGTAAAGGTAGTACCTTTATTAATGCGAAAGCATTAACTGTCTCATGGAGCGAGCCGACGTCATCAGCTTTGAAACCATGCAAAACGACACACACCTTAATGAAACCACGCGCAAAGCTAGCCAACGGCACCTTTGACACTTCGGTCCCATTGGCTGGCGCGCGTCGACGAGGCTCCCATTGGCCGCTGCGCGTTCGGTTTGTGTGATGTCATCATGACTGTGTTATCACACCAGGCACGTAGCCAGGATTTTGTTTCGGGGGGGGGGGGGGCTCCTATGACAAAGTGCTGTATGAGGGGAGGGGTAGAGGAGGTCCCAGCAAAATGGAAGATTTCGGGGGTGCATGCCCCCCCCCCCCTGGATATGTGCCTGTATCCACTGTTGTGTTATCACTGATCACCGCGTTCGCTCGGCCACTTATCGGTTGTACGGCGCGTGGCAATATATACGGCGACATGGAATAAACCAGGGTGTTCGTTCTGCTGGGAACTACGCTGCTGCCTGTTCCTTCTTCGCACCGCGCAGGCACACGGCAGTTTGAACGATCGCTCACCTGATGGAGCTGCGTGTGTCCGCGAGGCAGCGTCTACCACCGCTCCACGCCCAAGGTCAGCGCGTTGTTACGCCTGCAGATTAAAGAAGGGAGCGAAGAACGGCGTGTGTGCTTTCGGGCATTCACAACTCATAAGAAGTGCTTAGGTGTATTTCGAGCCTTTTTAGCTAAGGGACCTCTATCCCCAGCGGCGAATCAGTTCGCGATCCTCCGCGCGTGGCAAGTGCTCGCGACCCCAGAGAGCGGACTGATTCGCCGACTGCAAGGGACCATTAAAGGTATATTTATGCTGGCCCGTGTGAATGGGGTATTAGTTTAGCGACTGTGAAATTTAATTTTCGCTCTGTCATGGAAGGAGCCGCAGAATAAGACTTCGGCCGGCTAAAATACTAGGCAGAAGGTAACAGCTCTTCTCGAAAAATACTGACAAGTTCACATATGTCAAAGATATGTAATACAGCTGTTACGTGCCCTCCGAAAAAAAAAAGTTATGTTGTTGTTTGTTTTTTTACCTCAAATTAAACTACACATCGTCAAACGCTCACCCTTCGCCCAAACGCAGCGTTAGCGGTCCGGCCCAAATCCCAAAGTTTCAGGGTTGCCGTTACCTATGCGGAGTGCAAGTTCGTCTGCTTCTTTCGCAGGGGTTGTGGTGACGTCATAACGCCAAGCTTTGATTGGCTCTGATTGAAAGATAGTGGGTAGACCTCAAAGTAAGCTGCATTGAATTCTGCCCACTATCCTTCAATCAGAGCCAATCAGAGCTCGGCGCTTCTGACGTCACCACAACCCCTGTAAAGAAGCAGACGAACTTGCGCTCCGCATTGTTCAAAATGATAGAAGCGATTTTCGGAAATTCTCATTGGGAAAATGACGGCCAACGAAGCCCACGAATGCACGAAGGTGAATGGCGTCATTAACCGAGAATGGGCACCATTTTTCCATTGAAACTTCTAGAAAATTACTTATGTCTTCTGAATAGGACAACGGTTAGTTCTGAAACTTTAGGAAGTTTTCATAGACCGTTTTCCCACCTCCACTACCCTCTCCGGAACGAAGACGCCACTACTGCGCATGCGCGGCGCTAGCCTTGCTTGCATGCCCGGATCTCTGTAGCGGGTTGCGGAGAACGTTGCTGGCACAGCGGAAACCATCTACGAAAACTTCCTTTTGTCATCTTCTCCGGACCGCCAGCGTTACGTTTTTCGGGCGGAGTCTCCAGCTTTCGACGATGCGTAGTTTCTTTCTAAGGTGAAACGAAAACGAACTGTTTATTTATTTCTTAAACGTCTGTTCTAGAAGGCGTATCACGTCTAATTGACTCTGTGATTGCAGAAAATATTCTAACGTTTTAAAAAATAAAGTTCTTTACAGAACACATAGCAGTGTATCTGAGCTTTTGATTCTGTAAAAGCGGTAAACAGTTCCGCCTTACCGTTTGCCACGTTATCGGAGCCCTCGAATATGTGTAGTTGGAATTGTAGTTGCCATTTTTTTTCAATTTTATTTCTGGCTTAATCTTAAATATAACGGATTCTGTCTAGTGTTGCCGACCTAACCTTAACAAGCTGTATGAAAGAATGACCTGGGTCCGACATGTAAGGCTCTGCTTGATTCACACACAGGTGACTTGACAAAGTGGTCATTCAACTGCGAAAGAACACAACCCAAGCGATGTAACGAAACCCCTGTTTGGAGACAATATTATCCGTCCTCAATACTGCTCTGCGCGCGCGTGTGCGTGCGTGCGTGTGTGTGCGTGCGCGTGTGTGTGTGTGCGTGTGTGTGTGCGTGTGTGTGCGCGCGGTATGCTTTCAGTATTGCCGATGATATTCTTGTTTTACTTCGTGTTGTTCACTTGTTTTTACACTACCACCATTTTTCATTTACGAATTCTATGCGATTGATTTTGTCGATGTCCGGGTACAATAGGCAGGCCTGCTGGATACATTAGTCTGGACACTCGGGGACCCCAGTGCCAGTTGGTGTAGAGTACCTTATTGGTGGAACCAGAGTATCCCGTTCCCTTTCTTTCTCCGCCAACGATTTATCGGAAAGCGAATGTAAACACACTGAAACGGTACGATGGTGTTCGGTTCGCTTAAGTCAATTGATGGGCATTTTCACGGGAGACTTCTTTCAAATACCATTTTCACAGCACTTCAAGTGACCTCATTGCCGGAATGTAGTGTTTCTACACAAGCTTGATGTCACTGATCTTTTGAGCAGCATAAAGGTACGTGTCCCATCTAAATTCACGCGACATTGATACACGTTTTATCCCAATACATTGAATTCAGATCCTTTGCTATAGTCTTGTTCAGTACGATTTCTTTTCCACGCCTTATTTAACCTTTAAATACTGCAATGTGTCTACAATATGATTTATTAATGTTTAGGCTCTCTGATGTCCTACTTAAGTGTTTCATGTTTTTGTATGCCACTTCTTTTTGTGGAAGTGATTTCTGTTATACTCCGAATGTAAGATCCTTCATGTTGTTTTAGGGCACGTAATGAACATCAACATTCACATTAATATCAACTCCTAATTAGTGAACGAGGGCACATGATCACAAACACTCCAAATGTCTGTGGGGAAGCGGTCTCGCGGAGCGCCGAGTTTGAAGTAGAATTTTCTCCGCTTTGCGTTCGCAAAATATAGATCTTACATTGATGTCTGACGAGCGAGAAGCTTCTTGAACCTTTGAATGTTATTTGGGCCAGGTAGATAGCGTGCCATTGCGTTCTTTTTCTAGCGTGAGTGCCGTTTGAAGGCGATCATGGACAAGCAGACGATTCACAGTGCTTGTGCGCACGCTACTTAGGGAGAGGGGTTACCACTTGCACACCGCCGCGTTAACAACGAGCAAGGTCGCACGTTTCAAGTCACTGTGTTGCAAGAGCGATGGTCGCTTCCTGCATGCAGTACTCGAGCCCAAAATGGGGACCATTGCGCAACTTTGCTCCGCAAGCGGGGAACATGCAATTACTCTAGTTCGAATAATTTTCAAAACAAAAAAAATAAAAAATGTTTTTCTCGTTGTGGTTTTAAGACGCCAGACTTTAATAGAGACTGCGGATGCGTTGAATCTGACATGTACGCCAGAAGCGTCAGAAGCGGCACAAATAGAGGCCCCCGTAAACAAACTTCTACCTTTAATTGTTCTACCGTTGAATCCTCTACGGGCATTTCCTCCCTTCACCCGCAAGATTTTCCGCGGAGTAAAATCGAACTATCAAAAACAAAGACGGACAATACAAAAAAATGACACCATCTTCCCGAAGGGAACTGCGGGAGTGATGCGGAGCATCGCGGATCGTTATTTAACGTGCATCACGCAGTAGTGATCACACGAGACGCGTGCCGGTACGAAACTCATCCAGATCGAAACGGGCGGGGGCGGTGGGGAATCGAACCCAGGAGGTTCCCAGCGCAAGCTTTCGCTCCACGCTCCGAGCTGAGACGCGTTAGCCCACTCGGCCACTTCCTTCCTTCCTCCGACGCGGCGAGCTCGCGCTCTTCGGGCCTCTCGCTGCAGGCAACATATAAGGCGGAACGAAGTAGTAAAGTTACCTCCGCGCCGCCGCGGAGGGCGCTGAGGCGTGAGCACCGTGGGTATGAGGCCTTCCTCGGCGGCCACGGTTTCGGGGCGTGGCTTGCTCGCCTTTTCGCGGTGTGGTGGTGGTGCGCGGCTAGTGGCTGGTGCTGTGTCGATCAAAGGTGCCATTATCGTGCACGAAGGTGAGCTTTAACCCGAAGAAGTTATACTATAGCGGATGGGAAAGACGTGCTTCGATCCCAACCGCAATTCGGGGTACCGGAACTGTGCTGGAGCAAGTGTCCTTGCTGAAAGCTCCATCGAATGACGCTCGCCTGGAGCAGTGCCGTCGTGCAATCCCGAGGGCCGATCGCAAGTTACTACCTAGTCTCCTCATCTCGTTGACCAAGTGAAGATCAAGCTTCACAGTCTAATTTCTGTCGAAGACTGGGAATGCGAAGATGTCCTGACAGAAAAGGCTGAAGAAACCAAGGCTGTGGACTGCATACTATATTGTGTAACTGGGTTTTGAGTGTGAAAATGAAAAAAAGCTACACGCTGCCCTGCATGCCGATCCGCTTTCAGCATCGACAAAAAAAACTCCTGCTGAAGCAGCACTGACAAACGTTTAAAACAGAGGAGGCCTTATGCACCCCAACAAGAACCTTTTCCAGCTACTGAAGAAAGCGGAACAGTTCTTCGTGAAAATAAAATCCACCAGACTGTCTACTGGGACACAATCGACAGTGTTCTTGACACATGCACAATAACGCTTCCATGCGCTGAACACAAAGCAGAAACAGGTGCCCAGTTGCTCCACTACTACTTCAGCATGCGAATGCGACAACACTGGCAGCATGTTACCATGAGTATGAACAAACAAGCTCAAGAAAAGAAGAAATCAGCAAAGCAACGCTCATCTTAGTTTAAGAGCATGGGCGAGAAACACAGGATGTAGGAGATTGCGTTCTTGGCAGTATGCAGTGAATTCAGCTTTTGTGTACATTTTAAAGGGAAAGTATTTGTCAGGTATCTTTTTGCAGATGAAAAGTGATTTATGTCCTAGAACCGCTACTATTGTTTGACTTTCAGTCACTGTGTTATCATGTCAGTCAGTATGTCATTATACTGTGTCATCATTTCAGTCACTATGTCATCATGAATATAATTTTTTTCAGCTCACAAGGTTTGTATGTCCCACAGTACAAGTTGACATTGTATGTATAAACCATTTGTAATGCTATAAGCTTTATGCGCATGTAAATAATTATTTTGGCCTCACTATGTACCATTTTTAGAATTCATTTTTTTAATAAGAAGGCAGGATCAGGGTGGAAAAAATCTCCCGTCCTCCTATAAAATCACGCAATGTGTGTAAACAATTTACGGAACTGTTACCAAACATGCTGTTTGACAAAACATGTGAGCACGACCCAGCGGTTTACTCTAAATTACTCTAAATTTTTGAAGGCCTAGTAGATTATGCCGGGAAGTTTTATATTTATACGAGTATTTTTGTCACGTTAAGCTTGCCATCGGAATGTTCTCGCTTAAAAAAACGGGAACAGCACAAGGGGAAAAGGCAATCAGTGCCAGTACGCCAACATAAATCCAGCATTTCAGTACACTACACAGTACACAGGGACCGAGTAAAGAATGCATAATTTCCTTCACAAGCCCTCTTTACAAGCCTTCCCAAGCCCCTCTAAACTTGGGCGCCATCTATCGCCGTGCGCGTGAAGCGCGCTCGCGCGCCGAACATAATGTAGTCGCCGCGTGAGACAGAGAGTCATCACCTAAATGTATTTCTTCCACCGTGATGTATACACAGCGCCAGTGTTGTACGGAACGGCGTTCCTGGAACGCGTTCCTTTTAGGAGAAACGAAGGAACGCCGCCGTTCCATTTTGCATCGGTGGAACTGGAACGGGAACTCATTATATTTTTACTAAAACAAAAAAAGAACGGCGTTCTCTCTTTTTTATTTGTCCAGTGGATTAATTTTTATTTTTTATATCTAAGAGGCAGACATGTACACGTTACCCAAAAAAAGTAACTAAATACCGTTACTCGTTACTCGCTCAAAATGTAACTAAATACGTTACTCGTTACCGATTCTCAAAAGGAACGCGTGAGTTACCTCAAAGGTAACGAGTTACTTTTCACGTTACTTTGACGACCAAATACACAACTGTTTTTGTTTCATGGTTTATTGTTTTCTTTTTAGTAGTCGTTGCACTTAAGCAGTAGCTGCCTCTCGAAGTTTTCATCAGTTATGTTTCCCCGCTTCCTTGAAAATACATTTCCGGTGACGCTGAAGCGTCGTTCTACTGACGCGCTCGAAGAAACGGCAGTGTTCTGCTTCAGGAAGAGCTGGTGAATCTTCGAGAACTGCGCCTTCACTGAGGACAGCGGGTAATGGGTTATGTGCCTTCCCGTGTTTGCAACCTCCGGGTTTACATTCGGTCCTTACCCGGTTCTAGAAAGTTCAACCAACGAACCTGATTGTGCTCGCTGGGTGAAGGACATTCCCAGCTGTAGAGTTCAGTACAGCAACGTTTATCGCTGGACACGTTAGTCGAACTGTTCGACTGACGTGTTCAGCGATATACGTTGCTGTATTGTCATACTGTTTATTTGTTTTTCGGGTTTTCCATCTGCCTTTGTCGCAATAGACACATACTAAGGCTAGAATAAAAACAAGGCCGTTTAAGCGGTGTTGTACACGTTACTCCTCAAAAGTAACGAGATACCGTTACTCGCTACTTGGTCTTAAAAGTAACTAAATACCGTTACTCGTTCCTTTTCTGAAAAAGTAACTAAATACGTTACTCGTTACCGAAAATAGTAACTAGGTACAAGTAACTCGTTACTTGTAACGCGTTACGTACATGTCTGCTAAGAGGGAAATCCGAAAAGCAAAAAAAACAACAATATCTTTACGAAGAGCAGGATCTTAATAAATTTTGGTTTTTGTGATGTCCTCGCTTGGTAACAGATCGATACTTTTTCAGTGTCCTGAGACTGCGGTACAAAAAGCAAAACTTTAGTCGAAGGAAAAAACGCAGCACCAATCAGCAGTGACGATGAAAATGTCAACTAATATCTCGGTCGACATTAAGGAAATTAAGCTGAGCCAGGCTGTGACAACATCGAGACTAGAGAAAATAGAATCGCGCCTCGAAGGCCTTGAAGGACTCAGGTCCGTTGTGAACAAAAACTGCGACAAGACCAATCGCCTCGAAGCCACCATCACATCACTCTCGAACAAAATTGATGATTTAGAAAACCGTAGCAGAAGAAACAATCTAATTATTTTTGGTCTTTCTGAACTACCTAACGAAGAGAGCAGCACTCTCGAGGATAAAGTAACTAAAGAGATTCTTGGTGGAAAACTAAATGTAAAGATTAATGGAATCGATCGTATACATCGCCTTGGGAAGCCAGCTCATGGCAAAACCCGTCCAGTAATATTTCGACTCGTCAACTTTAAAGATAAATTGAATATTTTACGCAACTGCAATAAATTAAAAAATGAACGACTCTCGATTAGTGAAGACTACTCAAAGCGAGTTCAGGGCATTAGAAAAAAATTACTTGATAGCTCGAAATCAAATAAACTTGCTGGAGATAAGGTCACGCTTATTTATGACAAAATTAAGATAAATGGCACAGTATACATTTGGAATGAGGCCATAAACGATAAGGTTCCCATATCTGAGGAAACCCGGAACCCCAGTACGTGACCAAGCCCTACTCAAGTCAACCGTGTGTATGAATTTCGATTACTAAACCTAAACGCGCGAAGCATCGTAAATAAAACTGATAAACTTGAAGCTGCTGTTTTGAATACCCAACCTGATATTATAGCAATGACAGAAACTTGGCTATCAGACAGCATTCTAGACTGTGAAATCACGCCCCCAAACTATACGATTTTGCGCAAGGATAGAGGTTCTCGCGGTGGTGGAGTAGCGATTCTTGTAAAAAATGGCATTGTATGTACCCCTTACCCGATTGCCCAGAAATTGAGTGCCTGTGTTGTAAAATTACTTATGAAAATACGTGCTGCTATATACTTGTTGTCTATAGACCGCCCACTTCCACTTCAGGGTTTTTCAAAAGTATGTATAGTTATATCAATGATAATATTAATGTGAGCAGTAAGATTATAATTGCAGGTGACTTCAATCTACCTTCTTTAGAATGGTCCTCTCTATCAAAATGTACAAAATCATCCCTCGGCGCCGATATCCTTACAGATCTATGTTTTCATTATAACCTCACCCAAATAGTTACTGAAAATACCCGTATTCAAGGAACGTCGCAATCAGTGCTCGATCTCGTCTTTGTCACCGATCATTTCCTGAAAGACGAATACAGCGTAGAAGTTTTAAATGGCATATCTGATCATGAGATGGTTTTATGCTGCTTCAAAACGAACATCCCAACTTCTGGAAATCCCCAGATTTGTAAGGTTTTGAACTTTGACAGAGCAGATGACGTTGGCGTACTCGACTTTTTTGATACACACTTCGATAACTTTCTTCTACTGTCCAAGAGCGACCGTACCACTGTAGATATGCTTTGGAACGAATTCAAAACGGCAGTTAACACGTGTGTCTCATGTTTTATTCCACAACGAACTAAACGAATTAAGAAAAACCCTTGGATAACGCGAGAAATCATCCATGTGAAGCGCAAAATAAATAGGCTCCGTAAGAAGGCAAAGAAAACCAGAACTCCTCTAAATAAGAACAAAATGGCATTACTCAACAGCGATCTTGGACAAAAAATCAAGTCGGCTAAATACAAATTTTTCAATATCACTCTTCAATCGTTTATTCAATCTTCACCCGTCAAATTCTGGAACTATGTCAACCCAAAAAACAAATCAAATCTAGAAACGCTCTTCGGTGACAAAGCAAATCTTGCAAAAGCCTTCAATGATTATTTTCTTTCGGTCTTTACAACAGATAATGGTAATGCACCCTCATTCGCATCCAATTCCCCAGTCTTGGCTGTGAATGACGTTGTAGTTACCGAACAGGGTATTTTATCTCTTCTACTCAACCTGAACACAAAAAAAGTGCTGGGCCAGATGATATACCAAATGAATTTCTAAAAAGATACGCCGAATGGGTAACAAAATATCTTGTTATAATATTTACACAATCACTTAACAAAGGGCAACTTCCAAAAGACTGGAAGTTAGCGAAAGTCATCCCCATTCATAAATCTGGAAACAAAAGCGAATTCGCGAACTACAGGCCCATCTCCCTTACTTCAACTTGCTGTAAATTGCTCGAACACATTGTTCTGAAGCATGTCTCTACCCACATCGAGAATAACCACATACTTACTCCATATCAGCACGGTTTCAGACGTCACCTTTCAACAGTGACGCAACTTGTTGAAAGCATTCACGATTTTTCCACTGTCATAAACAATAGAGGACAGGTTGACGCCATATTCATCGATCTGTCAAAAGCCTTTGACAAGGTATCTCACCCAAAGCTATTGTCTAAGCTAGAATCTACACTAGGAGCAGGAAAAATTCTCAGGTGGATTGAAGACTACCTTTCAGATCGCTACCAGTACGTAGCACTTAATGCGCACTCATCATTCAAAGGCAAAGTTTCATCGGGAGTCCCACAGGGATCAGTACTGGCACCTTTTTTGTTCCTAATATACATAAATGACTTGGTCAAAGATGTGAACGTAAAAATTCGCCTTTTTGCTGATGATTGCATACTTTATTCACAAATAAATAACCCAAATGACCAGATTAACCTAAATAATGCGCTTCAACACATCATAAATTGGTGCCATGATTGGCAGATGGAAATAAATTCGAATAAAACTGTATTTATGACCATAACCAATAAAAGACAACAATACTCCTTTCCTTACCAGATAGGCAATAACCTCTTGGAACAAGTCGGTGAATACAAATACCTCGGCCTCAACATAAGTCAAAATTTGCGTTGGGACTCACACATTCACTCCACAACTAATAAAGCTTTAAACAAACTGAGTTTCCTTAAACGAGTTTTAAAATTTGCATCTCCTGCCACTAAATTACTAGCCTACAAAACTTTAATACGTCCTACGCTCGAGTACGCCAACGTCGTCTGGTTCCCCCACACAGTCTCCGGCATCAATAAGATAGAAAGAGTTCAGAGAATGGCCGCGAGGTTTATTTGCAATAAATATAGTAGGCACGTCTCTCCCTCTGAACTTTGCAGGCAACTGGGTCTCTCCTCTCTAGAAAAAAGAGCAAAAATGGCTAGACTTAAATTTCTATACGAATTAGCCAACGATCACTTCAACCTTCCAAAAGAAAATTATCTTATCCATACAAGCAAACGATTAACACGGTACAACCATGGCAAGCTTTACGAGGAAGACGTCGCTCATAATAACTGCTTTAAATTCTCTTTTTTCCCCGAACCATTAACGAATGGAACCACCTGCCTCAAAATGTTGTTCATTCCTCTTCTATTGAAATATTCCTCGATTACGTAGATGCCCACATTTCATCATAAACTAATATTTTATGCTGTTTTTAAAAGTGCAATGTATCTATTGTATTGAAGTTGTTTACTAATTTTTCATTCTTGACTTCTATATTTGCTTTGAATATTGACGTGCAAATTGTCTGTTGAATATTTTTTTCTCTGCTTGTAATATTGCAAACTGTACCACCCTACAACAACCCCGAATGGGGTTAGTAGTATTGGAAATAAATAAATAAAAATAAAATAAAGAATGACACCCCTTATCAGAAGGAACAACCATTAGACGTCCCATTCAACTGTACATCAACTGGAAGCTCATAACGAATGAGCAATGCTCATTTGGCGGGGAGGATATTTAATATTAAGGACATTTCTTGCTAAATGTGGATACGCGCCCGACTGCACACCTCACAAGAAATGAGACCAAGGAGCATGTGCTAAGAAGAAGAGAAAAAAAGAGGCTACCGGTACGAGCAGAGCCTAGTTGGAACCGTTGGTTGATGCAATATCAACCTTCAAAAGCCCTCCGGGTGTATAAACTGTAAATACGTTGTAGAAATCTCTTTTCCTGTGAGGTGTGTAGTCGGGCGCGTATCTACATTTAGCAAGAAATGTACTCAATATTTAATACCCCTCCTTGTTTTTCGGTCATTCTTTCGCATATAATATCAAATTTGTTTAAAGTGAACTCCGGATATAGTGACTTCCGGCGCATAGTAAAACGACACGTCCAAGGCGTGCATTATAAAACCATCAGAAGACGTGGTTACCTCTTTTGCTCATTTGTCTTCAAAATACCTCGTAACATGCACCAGTGGTGTACACTTCTTGTAGCGGCGTTGAATAGAATAGCATTGCGATTCTATTTCATTTTTTGCTTCCGTTGCTCGCAAACAAAGCATTCAATTGTCACTGAAGTCGACGCAAATTACGCAATGCGGAAGTATCTTCGGAAGTAATTGAATTACATTTAGAAGTATTTGGGTTCTATACTCGAGGTATATTGCGGGGAAAGTGTTTCAAGTATAACTATAATTACTTTATGATGCGGGTATTTAGTTGCCTAAATACGTTTGTCCAGTATCTTGTTCAACACTGCTAATACAGTGCGAGGTGTGTTCTTTTTTGTGCACGGCGGTCCTGCCATATTGGTCGTACACAAACTGTCTGCATGCGTGCTCGAAGTATTTATGTGTTTTATGTGCAAGCACGTTTCTTACATGCCTGCAGTGTGCCGTATGCAGATAATTCTGCCACACATGTCCGGAGCGAACAGCGCGTCTGTTTTATGACGTCCGCGCAGTGTGGGAGACAAGGGCGGATAGACATGGTGCATTAGTGCATTAGTTAAACTAGCGTTTGATCTAGAAGCTTCGGGCTCGAGGTCTCTCTTCGGCAGGAGCTACGTGGGGATTTCGAGGATAAACTACGGTGGTGCACGAGCATGGATAACAAGGGCCCGGTTC
>JAZHYW010061861.1:0-13029 GCA_037355805.1 Ixodes ricinus
AATTATCAGTGTTGTACACGTTCATCATAAAAAGGAACGAAATATCGTTCCTCGTTCTTTCTGATTTTTGGAGACGCATTCCCGTACAAGTTACAAAGTGAAAAAGGAACTCGTTCCCCTTACAGTTAAAAAAATAGAACGTATCGTTACATATACGTTACATTTGCATTTTGCTGATTACCATATATTTAGTTAGATCGAGGAAAGCTTTTGATTTTTTATTTTATTTTATCAAATGGGAACATACGAATTTGAAATGCTGTGAGGGAAGGGCGCCAGGAGAAGAAAACCAGCCGAAGCAGGGTTTCATTTGTTGATATCAACTTTAAAAATCTCAGATTTTAACCATATTCATGTTTGTGGTGGGCGATTCAGACCGGCCAAATTGACTGTTGCACCACATTGCACGAGCATTTTACAACAACCTCGCACGTTTCGATCTAACAAAGTTCCTTGTTCGAACTTAACAACAGTTACTTCGCGATGATGTTGTCCGCAAGACGAGCAAGTGTTGAAGAGAGTAAGGCTTTTGGAAGGTCAGTCAAAAATTACAAGTCCTTCTTCGTGAAGGTTGGATTCGTATTTCAGTTTAAGGTGGGGGACAAGGGGAGAAGGAATAAAGGTTAATTTTTCTGTATCTTTTACGTGACCGATGCTCGGGATACAAGGGTTTGTTCGATGTCTGGTAACCTGTTTTATTGTTGTCACTGTATGTCTCTTTGTGGAAGTTCAGTGATGGCTGTCGTCGGCCTTAGATTTCTGGGTTTATGAGAATTCGTGAAAGCAAAGAAAGCAGCTGAGTTTCCTGTGTCTGTGGCTTTCTGTGTCTTTTCCTTGGACTAAAAGTTTTGCTTTTTGTACCGCGGTCTCGGGTACTGAAAAAATAATCTATTTCCATAGCTCCTGCACCAAGCGAGGACCACACAAAATAAACCCTAAGACAAGTAACCAAAAAGCTAACGAGATCCTGCTCTTCGTAAAGAGGATATTCTTTAGAAATAAATTAAAAATTACCCCACTGGACAAAAAAACAGAACGCCGTTCCTTTTTTCCGTTCCAGTAAAAATGTAACGAGTTCCCGTTCCAGTTACACCGATGTAAAATGGAACGGTGGCGTTCCTTCGTTCCTCCTAAAGGTACGCGTTCCAGGAACGCCGTTCCCTGGAACGCCGTTCCGTACAACACTGGAAATCATCCACATATCTGAAGACTTTGAACCTGTTCAAACCCCGCAGTTTTCTGGGATGGCTCTTCCGCAGACACTTAGAAAAATGTTGCACAAAACAGGCGCCACACAAGAGCCGATGCAGATGCCCCTTTTTGCACAGAGAGATCCCCTTCAAAAGAAAGAAATACGTGCTTTAAGTAAAACATCAAAAGCTCCAGAAAATGTTCGACGTTAAAACCACAGGAGCTCTGGAACGAAAGAATACTTTCATGCTCAATGCACTCTCTGACAGACGAAAACCGGGGTTCGTGAGGTACCGAATAAAAAAAGGTCTCCAACGTCGATAGGAAATGCACTTCGCATTCCCTGCGCACGCTCTGTCAACAAATCGATGATGCGTCCAAAGTTTTACACGATGAACGGATCGCGCAACTCAAGAGCGGTCAAATGCTCACACGGAAAGCTACCCACGTGAAACTGCCAAGCATTCCTCTCGGCAACAATAGCCCAGAAGGGGACCCCAATTTTATGAGATTTTGCGGTGAAGAAAATGTCCAGTTGCAGTTTCTTGCTGGCTTGCAAGAAGGTATTGGTAGTAATGGGCCCGATTCACACTAAAACGAGAAACAGGAATGACCAACACCGACAAAACTCTGACAGGTGCAACATGCACGCGATGGTACCTTTACTATAAGCTTGCGGCGCGAACGATTGCAATCCATGCCAAAGATACCCTCGCGCGCGTGCGTGCTGCACATGTGTTTGGGGCTTGTCGGTGTCGGTTGTTTCTGTTTGTCGCTCTAGTGGGACTAGGACATAAGTGTGTATGAAACGAGGGTGGACCGGTAGATGAGTATGGTATAGCGCACCTAGCTGCTCGGTGCACGAGGATTGAAAGCCCGCAATCCTGAACTCGATTTCGCCCTTTTTGAATGCATTAGCTATCCCATGGAGCGGAGCTGGTGGCGTCTGTAACTGCGAAAGAACGCGAAAGAAATGCCGGTTCTCCCATTGGCTGAGCGAAATGGCTCCTATAGATAACCATTGGCAGCCGCTTGACGAGAGCGCGCGCTCGGCCACCGCTCTCCTGTCAGGCGTTGCCGGAGGTAGTGGTGGTGGTAAGGGGGGGGGGGGGAGGAGGAGGGGGGGAGGGGAGGGGAGGAGTGCTGCGGCCACTTCTGCTCCTCTCGGCGCCGAGGAACATGGCGGCGCCTGAGGCATCTATATCGTCGGCGGCCGACACCTCGGCAGTAGCCGTGGCCGTCCACGCCAGTACACCGCAGACGAACTAAGGGAGGGGATGAACGACATTCATGCTTTCGGATTCATAACTCATAAGAAGTGCTTAGGTGTCTTGCGTCTCCTTGAACTTTCTTAACAAATGTGGATGAGTTTTTATTTTTTTTATTTTATCTAAGTTGTATCGAAGGTCAGTCGTATCTAGGTTCAGTGACACTATATTCGTCACATAAGGAAAACATGAAGTTTTACGCGTTGTGCATGCGCTGCGTGAAGCATAGTTCTTGAACTACGTATTTGGTTGTGCAAGGAAGTAATGATGCTTTTAGCGTTTGAAGCGCGTACGTCTTCATAAGATAACATAAAGCTAATCTAAGCACTTACATATAGGAAGTATTCACTGGCGGCCATAGCTGTGTGCGCGACTGCTGAGCGCGTGCTGATGGCGAGGTTCCACAGTTCTTTTGTAACGTGCATTCCGCACCCTCAAGGTTACCGGTCTTAGCAGCCTATAAATGTGGGCTCGTTCTGAGCATGAGGCTCTAGACAGCACCCACAAATATGGCGCCCAGTGAATACTCCTTATATCTTAATTCAACGCGCGAAGAAGAAAATTAATAGCGCTCAGCGAAAAGCCTGACCTTTTTCTTTTAGTATCACTATTTTGTGACGCGCGTTAGGTCAGGCTATACACCAACACAGTGTTTCCAAACCAGCCCTCTTTCCCCACACCAGGTGTGAGCACTGCGCGTGCGCGGAAACCGAATTCGGGAGGAGTGAAGCGTCTGGGCAGTATACCGACAGCAGCGCCACCGCACGGACGTAACGTCAGTGAGTTGAGTTGGTCTATACCACCGTGGTCTATAATACTCAATTCGATGGAGCCAATCAAGTGGCCCCAAAAGTGCATCGTAAAGCCGGGGTTTCTTCATTCATCGTACAAAAGACAGTCAGCAAACACAAAGTCACCGCAATATCAGTTGGTTCGAATGCCGCCGCGCGCCAAGTTTTTTCCTCGAACTCATTGCCATGCGGCATTCGAAGCACGGATCTCGCGGTGACTCGCGTTCGAATCTGTATGCAGACTGTCTTTGGTGTATATGTATAAGCAGTGGTTCACTTCGCGGCTTTACTTTTTCTTGGAACGTTTGCTAACTCACCGGCCAAAACAATCACGCAACCCCCGCCCCCCCCCAAAAAAAAAACACTTGTAGGAATGGGAAAGCTACTCCTACCCGCAGCGCATTCCTTCAAGGAGCGCGCCACGTTTTCCCTTTGCACAAGGCGCTCCGGTCGGTGACATCACGCTCCCGCACTGCGCAGGACGCGGTACCCCCGCCGGCTCCACGGCTTCCGTGACGATGCATCTGCGTTGCTGCGCTTTTCTTTGTGTTTTATTTCTGAGGCGCGTCCGGCTTTGACCATGAGCGGCGCGTGCTTGACGACGTATTTTTATGGCCATCTTTCGGGCACAACGCCGACGCCGCCTTTTCGCGTAGTGGGACATATAAAGTTTCTGCCTTAAAGAAAACACACAAAAAACAGGATTATGGGGCATTTAATGCACGCGTGATTGGCTTAGCCGCGGATAGCTGACGCCTAAAAGGCGACAAGCATCCTGACGAGGTACCTTAGGCGCTGCTTGATTTGATCCATCGGATCGCGTAGCGCTGGCTGCGAACGGACTTGGAAGGAAACATAGCAATCGTACTGTGTGGTCCGCGAGTGACCCTCTGTGTACCTGCTCAAACCTCCGCACACGGTAAATTTCCTTTCCTGCACGGAGAACTAGACTGTGGTGGAAGGCCGTAGCAAACGGCGTGTATTAATTAGCTCACCCCCTGGGCTTTGGTATCTAGGAGTTCGAGGAGAGCGCCGATTGGGCTTCGGCGACAAAAACGCTGCGTCATCGTCACGAGGGTCCAACCGACGCTCTCCGTGGACTTCGGCCTCAACAGGCCGAGAGTAAAGACAAGAATCAAGGGGAGTTTTTTGTTTTTATTTGCTTCCATCATTTTTTTTTTAGAGCAATGCACTAAGAACACTCCAAGGATTGTAGATGAAACAAAAAGTAAGAGCATATTGAAAGGCATGGTCGAGTATATACTGAAATATGCTGTTTTAGCGAACATTTTTTTGTGTATTTATTTTTTCCAAGAAATAGCATTTTCCTCTGCTTATTTTGCTGCTCGAAAAAAATAGTCACGTGCATGCGATGCAGTACCATTCGACAAAGGCGACTTATGAAAACAAATTAAAGTAGGATCCTCCCTCCACGATGGATAATCCACATAGTCAAGCTGGCAAAAGAGTGGGAACTCGATGAAGTCGTAAATCTTAGAAACTAAAATATCATGGAAAAAAAAATCACAAAAAGAAAACAACTGAGCAGCGTATAACCACTTGGGGCAATAGTCTAGCGTCAAGCGAATATTTATGATGACGATCAAACAATTGCGTAAGAGCAAAAGAATCACCGGGTTTCCCCCGCCGTCAACTTCCGTCTGACGATCCCCCTAAAACCACTCTCACTCCTGCTTTCTTCTTTTTCTTTTTTTCTTTCTTTTTGGTGTCCATCATTTACGCCTATCAAAATAGGCCGCGCAACCTTGGGGTTATGAGAACATACTCACCCACTCAAATTGTTTTTCTTTTTTTACTTGTTGGAAGCCTTAACGGATTATCTGCTAGGAAATTTGGTGTAATCGTGACATATTCCGATACCAATAAAAGAAGAAAAAAGTAGAGATTATAATATTAAAAATTCTATGTTATAAGATAATAATAAAAAAAGAAATATAGAAACACGAAGAGCGTTGTAGCCTGCGCGGTTGTACTGCTTGCGTAACCAGCAAACGTGATAATCTTTGTAGGCCATTGGAGTGTTCTTTAGCCAATTACCGATATGCAGCTGGCAATGCTGTGTTGTTAGCAACTGTGTGTATGAAAAACCACCACAGCCATTCTTGCAACCTGTGAGAAACAAAAAAGACACATCGCTTCCAATATATGGATACTTTTGAATCAGCCTGTAGATAAATCATTGCATTATAAATAAATTCTCGCCAAACACTGCGAAATAACCACACACAAAATACAAGAATAGAAGGAAAACAAGTCAGAAGGTGTTAGTGAGTCATCTCGCCCACCTTTGATCGGACTTATTTTCTTACAACAATGAAAGAGAGCACTCCTACGAACAGTCCTCTGAGTTAAAGCTTTTTCCTTTCAAGCAAACATTCAAGTTGCAATCTCGCCCCGAGTTTCAAGTTCTCCTTTAATTTTTGTATTTCCCGAATCTGTAGTCTCCGAGGTACTAATTCATTGCTGTGGACGTACGCTAAGCCTAATCCGGCCCTGTGTCCCTTAATCCCCACCGCAGCCGAGCTAATCCAATCCGAAACAGTGTGCGGTCGTCGAGTGCTGTGTCGTGTTTTCGCTACGGGGGTTGGGGAGCGGTTGTTTTGGCTCAGGAACTGTTCCTCTCTTCATTCTTTTTTCTTCTTTTTTTTTCGGCGTATATTTGAGTTTTTTTTATATGTTTCCCCTTCCTCTATGCTTCCTCTTCGCCACGGTTACTGTGTCCGTGGTCCGGTCGGTTCGCTGGCCGAATGTCCCACTTTCTTGTCGTCAAGGCGATTATATTCGGTCGTGGACTGACACACTACCAAATAAAATAACTGTACTATTTGCCCCCCCCCCCCCCAAAAAAAAAAATACGATGTTTTTTTTATATATTTATTTATGTATTCTTTTCTAAAATGAACTACACAATATTGAACTCTCACTTTCCGCCGAAATGTACTGCGCTAACTATCCGAACCATATTCTGAAGTTCCAGAACGAACCGTTATCGAAATTCAAATTTATAAGCCATTTTCGGAAATTTTAAATCGTAAAATGGTAGGCGACAAGGCCCACGAATACATGGGGCTGAATGGCGCAAACTACAAAATACGTGTGCGAAAAGTACTTCAATTAGAGTACAAAGTAAATTAGAGGTTATGTAGTACACCGGGTTCAATGTGCTTGAAGCAAAGTACCTTAAATACGATATACTTTCAAAGTACAAGCAGTTTTAACACAATCTTTCATGGTGCCTCTTCATTCACCTATACGCTGTTATTTTTTTTTTATTGAAATGCATTGCCCCAGGGACAATCGGGGGTGCATCAGTTATTTTCGGAAATGGCGGCGAATATTGCATCAAGTCAAGTAGCCACAGATGTAGTTGTTTTACTCTCGCTTGCAAACTTTTTAACACAATCAACTCAATTCGTATCGGTCTGATAGGCGACATTACTTCACTCAGATAAATGACCAGATGACGTCTCAAAAGACGATAGCGCGTTTTCACTTAAAGATGGGCTTTTCTTTTTTTTAATTAGAGGTTGGTGCACATGTTTTATTCGACCTCAGAAGTTGAGTATATAGTACTGGGAAGGCCAAGGACGCGAGAGCGTGGCTCTCCTAAAGGCCTGTCCAAACAGGACACTACCAAAATCGTCAGGCACGATCGACTCATGCACTATTTCTGTGTCCAGCCAATGAGGACCTCTGAGAAGCGCTACTGCAATTCTATTCTCCCACTCGACTGCCCAGGAAATTTTAAACACCAGCGAAACGCGGGAAATTGTCGAAAAAGCCTTTACTGCTTTCCTCCCAGATCCCCGAAACAGTGAGCTCTATGATCGAATGGAACCCCACTTGCGGGTCTCCGTTCGATTCGACCACGTTCCATTTGATGAAAAAAATCAGGTATAGTACTGACTGGAGGCGGAGGCCCACACCTCTCCTGGCTCTTCCTTTGCTTTTCACCCCAAAATAAACTAACAAACGCGCAACTATCTAGACGTTGTACTTTGAAGCATATATACGTATTCCATAGAATAGAGTGCAGTTACCATAGCCGTCCCCCGAAACGGTGTCGCGTCCAACGACTGGAGACTATTGGCGACGTGAGCGATCGAAAGCGTCGCTGTGATCGGCCCACCAATTGGCCGAATGCTCACTCTGACGTCAGCAAAGGATTTCTTATCGACGGAAATAAGAGAAATGCACGAACTTCAATTTTGACGGTGTTGGCAGTGTTGCTTTAAGAGCGCTTATGATTTCAGGCTTCCAGCATGCCTATTACAAACACCATCAAACTTGTTGTTCACAAGGTAATGACGTCACGAAGGGTAACCGAACGAGGGCGCCACCGAAACATCTCGCCGCTAATAAAGCCCCTCTATCCTGGGAGAAGTGGCGCTATTTATTGTTGTGGAAAAGCTCGAGACACGCGCCGCGTGCCACTTTTGAGAAAACATTGCGCCTGAAAACTCTATGCTCTGCTTCAATCTGCGGTGTACCGCAGGAAAGGCTACAAGCGCGAGCTCCTTTCTCTATACTTCGTTTCAGTTTGGGTCCAGACGCAGCCTATGCTACAAGCGCTGAGCTCCGCGGGCTTTCAGCGTCCCTGCCAAGCACGCGCGCTCGTGCAGTGCAAGCACTGTTCAGGGTCACATGCTCGCGCTTGCAGCATCGGCTGCGTCTGGACCCAAGCTGAAACGCAGTATAGGGCAAATCTCGGCGGCACAAGCTCTCGTGCATTAAGGGCAGCTGCCAACGCTGTGAGCTCGCGCTTCTAGCCTTCGCTGCGGTACAACATAAGGTGAAACGGAATATAGCTTCAGTGCTGTGCTGTGCTGCCATGATCTTCCGAAGGACTGCACTTTGCACGTGCCTTTTGCATCGACGCACCTTACGCTACTTTTAAAGCATGAAGGAGCTTTAAAGAGCTACGCTGCCGCCTGGTTACACCACGTACTGTAATCATGACCTGCCCACAGAATAGCTCCCATATGAGAGACGCTGCTCGCCAATGAAGTGCCCCACTTCGCCATTGGGGAGCGCCCAGTAAAGGCTTTTCCGCTACGCAAACGCGGTTCACATCATAGCCTGTCAAGCCACGGTTCAGACAGTTGCGTTTGACTGGCGTTTGACTGCGTTGCCGGCAGCGAGACACCAGGACATCCCTGCTGCTTTATATCGCGTGCCAAGAAGATTCCACTCAGTGGATTCCACAGCTTCATACGAAGCACAGATGTGCCGGTGACTCGCTTTCGGTGCTCGCCGCAACGCAGTCAAACGCACTCAAATGCAAGTGTCATGAACCGGCCTTCACGGTCCGCACGGCGCGCGGCTGGGGATATCTGTTTGTCGGGAACACCTATAGCGTGGCGTGGCGCCGTCAGGCTGAGTACCAATAAAACGTGGCGCGTCGCTCTCATGTTTGCTTTGATCGAAAGGGCGCGTCTCCCAGGCCCTGAAGCACAATGCCATTTTTTAGCTCCGACTGCTCTCGTGTCATCATCGAAATAAGTCGCGTTCTCAGATCATACATGAACTGCCACTGTGCTGCCAGCCGGCGCCTCTAGTGGCGATTCTGAATCTGTCACGCGCCCACTGACTGACGAGGCTGACCACAGGCCTCCTCTATACTGACAAAGCCTGGCAGATCGCCACGAGACGCGGCCACCGAAAGTGAAACGATAGAGCGGCAGACAACGGATGAGAGGAGGCTAGAGAGGCATGTAACGGGCGCCCCGCTGCGGCGAGACGCCGAAACACACTTGTCCCGAGCGATGGAATGTCCGCTCGCGTGCTTCTCGGCGTTCTTCGGTCTACCGCTTCTTTTCTTGGCGGGTTTGAAAACCATGTTTCGGGTCCTCGCCGCTGCAAAAGCTGTGCGCTGGCTACAGAGCTCCCCGCGAAATTCTCTGTGCTACCAGATCCTCACGCTCCAAATCTGAGACCGGGAACTCTATGGCTCAGTCGTTGAACTGCCAGGCTTTGTGAGTATACACCGTTCCAAGTTAGGCTTCCTGGTCGGCGCCATTTTAACGAGTGTAGCGCCGCCTACCCTCATCCGGGCATTTCGGAGAATCTGAACCCGCCTGAATGACCGACTGCCATTACTGGACTGTTACCCCGCTCACTGAGTCCACACCGATCGCAGCTGCTTCTGCCGGCACGGCTGCCGTATTCGGCGCCCTCGGCTCATCGTCTTCGTCCATGGAGGAAAACACTATCCTAATTGGTGTGTTTGGCATGGGGAAAAGTGCATCCTGCTTTCCTGGTATCTTTTTGTGGGTAGTTTTTAGCGCGGTTCTGGGGCAGTCGTCGCTCCCACACCGAACTCGGCGTTTCGATCGCTAGCGAAATTGGGGATCGCTAGTGAAATTGAGGATCGCTAGTGAAATTGAGGATTGAACGAAGCCAGGATGGCACGGATTGCAGAATTTGCGCTGAACTCGGGTTGTCGCAGCTTCGGGGGCGCCGGGAACATTTGAACTAACTACGCGGTTAGCGACTCAGACCTGCTGCCGTCTGCTTTAATTGAAATTGTAGAAACCTCAAATTTAAATATAAATGGATATATAAATACCGAGTACAGATAGCAAGTGCGACGGATCCATTTACTTTTCCTGATTTGGAATCTGTGTCGCGGCGTGTACTACAAACTGTGTCGCGGCGTGTACTACACGAGGCTGTGTTATATATATATATATTTTCGTGTTGGAGAGCCTACTACAAGGCTAAGCCAAGTCTGAGCTCTGTGGCCAGTCTTGCTGTGCACAGTGGCGTGAAAACAACCCCCCCCCCCTTCCCCTTTCCCGTCTTCCTTCCATTTCCAAACTTCCCCAACACCATTGGCCATGCCAACCTTTTTTTTTTTTCAGTTTTGCATTGGCTGTTTGCTTTATAAGCCATTCTCATTTTATTTTTAGGCTGCAAGGAATATCCTCATCCAGCTACGATTACCAGTTGCGTGGGCGACACCAGACTGGGTCTCGCACACTGAATTGGTGTTTATATTACGTTTTTTTTTTGTTATTTGTACAACCAATTACAGCACAGTGCTGCCAGGTTGATTCTATTTTGCATAGGCCATGTCACGCACGAAAACACGCTATAATATTAAAGCTGGCACTAAAAGTGTCGAAACAACTTGCCTCCGTACACCGCTGCTTTCCTAACAGTCCACTCCGTGGCAATGCAGACGAGCTATCGAGGAAAGGGTAAGCGGAGAGTTGGCGCAGCGCTCTGGTTCGAGAGTGTTTTTCTCTTTCTGCATCGACCTACTATGGACTGACCAACGTTTATAGATACTTCTCCAGTTCCGTATCTCCTCGGCGCGCCTGTGGGGAGGAGGCGGCCCGGCGCGGTCCCCGCCACCGCAGCTGCAGGTCGAAGGTTGCGCCATCAGGACGATCGCCGCTCCGCGCGCGCAATGTTTAGCACGCCTACCGCAGCCCGGGATCTCGGCTGATTTCGCCAGTAACGCGCTATTGGTTAATTTCGGTCGTTTTTGAACAGAAGGTAACTTGCAAATGATGTAACACCGAAAATATTACGTACGTGCAAGCGGTTCAGCCTTGGCCGCTGCGTTATCGCTATGCTTGGTTGCCTCACGTCGTCACGTAAACACGAGCGAGGGCGGGATCGTCTCGGCAGGTCGGTATGAAGTTCTTCCATAAATTCACAGAACGCACGTAGTAATTTAATGTCGCGAAAAAAAAGCGCTGCGCGTCGCAATCCGCGCCGTCCTGCGGCATTTTTTTCTTCTTTTTTGTTTTGCTTTTCAATATATATATCGATCTTTACCTATGCTATTTTTAGAAGATTTGCTCAACTCACGTGGTCTAGTAAAGCATCTACAGAAACTGCTCATTCACAACACAATGCCACACGCCGTGACACGATCAATTTTATTTTTGCCGACTCGCAAAAATAAAAAGGGCTTCAAATCACGCGCAAAACAAAGCCTGTTACAGTTAAAGCTCACACTATGCGGGCTGCTTGGCCTTTTTTCCGCCGTCTTGGGGTTCTCATGGCACTATCGTTTTCTTGGCACTTTTTGCGCATGCGAAAAAGTGCATACGCCACGTCACGATCTGTAGACGTCGTATCACAAGCCGTGGAAAGCAATCACTACACTCGAAGGGCAGAAAACCAACAGATCACGTAACAAACAGCGACGAGCAGCGTGACGTAAATGCAAGCCAACCACGTAACCGGAGCTGGCCTGGCCGGCACACACGCGCAAGCTTCGATTCGCAGCGCCCGCATGATCCCTAGGGATCGGTATCGCGCCCGCCTGGAGGGGCAGTTCGGGAACGGGAGTGAAGTATCTATAAACGTTGGGACTGACGAGCCTGACGAGATGCAGCGAGGAGAGCGAGGTCAGGACCAGATAACGCCTCCGCGGCTTGCGCGCCTTCTATTGATATGCAGATGCCCCAGAAAAATAAAAAAATACTATGCAGCGCCGCGAAGTCATAGCGCGACGAAACGCCGCGGCCGCGGCCACGTACTACAAGTATACGTGCTGGAATATTCTTCTATGGGCAGGTCAGGATTGCAGTATGGGTCGTGGGTTAAACGCCCATTGCACATTCTGCCCTAAAGATCCCCTCCACAAAATTAACGCATCTGGAACAATGTAAAACAATGATGAAAATGCGTTGTTAACAACGCGCGCAAAAGACGGGGACAAGAGAGACCCGCAAACCGCTGACGATCCCTATACCAGCCAAATAAACACTCATTTTTTAAGAATTTGTTCTGCTATACAAAAAAAAAAAATAATAATAATAAAATAAATGAAAAATCGGGAGGGTTTGTTTAGATTACTTGAGTAAACTTTCTCATTTTGTTCTCCTGATGCGTCGACAGCAAAAATGAAGTCGGTTAACACTGGCTTGGAACTGCAGAGACCAACGACAAAATCCAAACCGAAAGCGCGATTCAACCGCCGTTAAATGCGGGCCCACTTGCGTATTCTATTCAAATGGAAAATCAACCTGTCGGAGAGGATTTCGTTTAGCCGTAATGCATTTGTTCATTTCACAATAGGTTGGGTGCGGGTCAAAGAATCTGGGTGAGCTGGGTTTAGCCTGCAAAATTCAAGCAGTACTACAATTGAACTTTTTTCTTTTAATGTCGGCACGTGCGGCGGGCCGCATTCACAATATAATACAAAGCTTATAGTTATTGTTAGTGCTTTCACTAAAAATCAAAAAAAAAACGGGGTTGCGTTTTCTCGTGCATCGCTGCAGTCTGTATACGCAAAGAACAGAAAATTTTACGTTTCTTATTTAAAGGTCATTGTTTTAGTTGTCCCGTCCCTACACACTAAGCATCGTTACACCCTTAAGGGTGTTAATGAAGCCGTCTTGTCGCTAATAGGGGTATTCACTGGGCGCCATATTTGAGTCAGTGCATAGAGCGCATGCTCGGAACGAGCTCAGATTAATAGGTAGTTAAGAGCGGCATTCTTGACGGTGCGGAATGCACGTTGCAAAGGAACTGTGGAAGCTCTCCGTCAGCACGCGCCTCAGCAGCTGCGCGTCACAGCCAAGGGCCGCCAGTGAATGCTCCTAGCACCCGTAGCCATCACGGGCAAATCCCGAAGAGCTATTTACAACGAATGACATTTGTGTGATCGGCGTAGTCAGCCTCGCAATCTCCGTCGCGCGTGGAATGCGCCACGCCCGGAGTGTCGCGCGCTGATTGGTCGTCCGCTCAAATGTCATTCGCTGTGTTCGCATTCGAGCTTTGCCCGTGTGGCACGG
>JAZHYW010061866.1:0-10183 GCA_037355805.1 Ixodes ricinus
TCAAAAATAAACATAAAAAATACTTTTAGCATAATGGGTCATTTCATGTCAAACGTCCCAGACGTTGCGCTCGACCCTTCCGATTTCTAAAAAGAAAATCATGGCCTTTTGCCGCCAATGTCCGTAGCCATGCCCCAAAATATTTTTGGCGAAAAATATGTTTTGATGACGTGAGCGCGGTTTGAACTTTTAAAACAGCGTGAAACTAGGCATCACTCAATAATTGATGAGAAAAATCAGCTTTTTAGTGAGAGACACTAGCACTATTCTTTTCTGAAATATGGCACGGCTTTCGACTCACAATGTGGTTGGGCTTGTGAAGTTTTGTTTTAATTTTAATATTTTTCAAAAACACAACTAAAATATTTTGAAAAATTTTATCGTTTTTGCTATTTTGTTAAAAAATATCTCACTGCTCCCGGGACCTGATAGAACTTTTTACCGGCGGCCCTGCGGGTATATAATCTATAAAATGTTTAAAACCGCTCAATTAAATATCTCGCAGTAAACAAAAATCCTGAAGTTGCCAAAAAGTGCGTTTTGACGCATAAACAGCCGTGGGTTTATTTCACCCTGAGGTGGTCCAAGTAAAACTACAAAATATGGTGCGATTACGGAAGAACAATCGATAATCTTTTGATTCTGAAAGTTTCATCAGAGTAATTTTTGTTTTAAGCGAGAAAACAATTTTTGAAGTTGAGCTCTTGCACACAGCCAGTCGTCGCTTCTTGACGCCTCTTCGCCGCACAGCACGCCACCTGCGACGATAGCTGACACAATTTGGTGCAAAGGAAGAACGGGGTTCTCTGCCGCTTCCCCTTGTCCGTCTTTACGGCTGCAAGGGAAGAAACGGCGGGTATCGTGCAATAATCGGAGGTGTCGCCAGCGCGTTGCAATAGCAAACCCGTTGTGCCCTTCGTACCCGAGGGCAGCTCGAAACGCGATGCCTAAACGACGGGCAACCATTGGGTCGAATGCGGAGCGCAAGTTCGTCATGCTTCTTGCCCAGGGGTCGCGATGATGTCAGAACGCAGAGCTTCTGGCTGATTGAAAAGAAATGGTGGGTAGGCCTTAAAGCACCTAGCATTGATGTCTGCCCACTATCCTTCCAATCAAAGCCAATCAGAGCTCGGCGTCGTTCTGACGTCGCCGGAAATCCTGCCCAGGAAGCAGACGACTTGCTCTCCACACACAAGCGTTTGTCAATGTCTGTCAAACTGCGCTCAAAAACGAACGAAAGGACTAAAAAAATAAAAGCAATAAAATAAATATGCAGTCCTTGCAAAATTTTCGTTCTTGATTTCATGCGTAGAGTCCTCGTGTATTCAAGTAATTATGATAATCCTCATTGTTCTGACTGCTTTATTTTCTTCAAAAAATACAAATAAAGTAAAATCCTGGCGTACCAAGAACAAAATGCCAGAAAGAGCGCGGTTACCTTACATGTAACCACTTTTTTCCACGCTCTAGTTTCAATTATGATATGCGTATGTCCTATGCAATGTATTTTATAAGGTGCAGAATTGAGTGTCTAGTAATTGGTAACGAGTAATTATAAAATATTTTGTTACAAATATCTTGAAATTAAATACCATTAGAAATTACTACCACAAAACGTGACGTGGTAATCAAAGAATGGCATAAAAAGTAGAGCTGGGCAATTTATCGACTAACCTACCGATTAATCGTTTAATCGGTAGGTTAGTCGAAATTTTCAACTCCAGAGAAAGACAGAAAGTTACACGTCTCCCGGCCACTTCAACACCGTGCGAGTGTTCGTTCAGTGCAGCAGAGATTATTGTGAACAATTATTGGAGGTCACTCTTGCCGAAGAATATCAACGAACAGCTTGGCCTCAAGCAGCTGAAGAATCTGTGAGCTTGAGTGTTTCTGAGCATTTGTCAACTGCACATAGATGTTGTTTCATAATCTAAATTGTCATATGGCGCCGTATATCACATAATCAGCAAAGGCAAAACAAAATTGTGCGTAGAAATATGGTGGATAAGACAGATTGATCGATTAGTTAATCTATAAAGGGGGCATTAATTGCGTTGAACTTTTTAATCTACACCCAGAAAAAGTAATACGTTACTTGTAATGGATTACTAACAAAGTAATTCGTAAAGCATTAATTTCTAAGTAACCCCTTAACGGATTTTTGTGGTTACGGGATCATTGGCAAGTGATCTATTTTAGCTATGGAATTACTTGACACGTCCAGTACTAGACCATTAACGAGCTCTACATTGCATTATATAAGTACAACCTTTTAAGACGATTATCGTACCCTGCAGTGCTTCCACTAACGAGGTTGGGGAAATAATCCCGCTAGAATCAGGCTCACAATAATAACACCTTTATTAACAATTGTCTTCAATTCCTTACGACGGAGACCTCAGCACAGAGTTCTAATACTGTGTTTCGGCCGTTATTTACTTAAGCCCTATCTTGTGCATTTATGGCGACCATCTCGAATATGCCAGTTTTCGGGAATATGCAAGCGAAGGTTTGATTTCAGTTAAAACATTAATTAAGATACAACAAAGATTCCAAGGTCCTGATTGCTTATATGGCTTGTTGTTAATTTTTTTAAGGTAGCGCTTTGAAGTGCCAGCAGTGAAGAGCTTTAGAGCCCTTTAGTGCAATATATTCGAGATTTTTATGACAGAAAAAAAAATACCTGCCAACGTACGTGCATTTTAAAATTAAAATGCTGCTTCACTCAGGCATGCACTTGTCTCTCATATCAAAAAATTTACTTTCGAACATCTTCAAAGCTTTTTTGTTTATATTTTTTATTTCTTTTTACCCTGAGTTGCGTCTCAAAACTCATACCTGGTTCCAGAAAAATTTAGGAACTTTATATATTTGCTCCAGCTTCTTTTTCTTTTTGTCTAATTGAAATTTCTTCGAAAGTTATAAAATGCATTTAAAGTCATTTGAACTCCAGCATGTGCTTTATTTTAATGAATCCCGCGCTATCACCATTAAAATTCCACGTTAAAATTAAAGTGGTAATGACCTAGAGTTCAAAAATTACAAGCTATGATTGATCGATTACAAAAAAAAAGCACTGCAACGAGCAGTTCTTTTATATATATTTAAAAGACAATGTTTTGATTTTCAATTTTGATTTTAATTAATCGGAACACAAACAACCCCATTTCAAAATCTAGGTCGTTAAACATTGTTATTGCCCTGTTTCTAGGTTACTGAAAAGAGCTAGTTTCTGAAGTGAAGGTCGCTCATATGCTGCGCGGTGATAGCGAAAACAAAGTCATCCCTACTACTACTCTCTTTATCCATTTGAACTGATCCGACGTGTGCTCGATCTAACAAAACTGGAACGCTGATATTTTTCCCTTGAACCCTCTGGGTTCAGCTGGAGTGCAGCCTGCTCGACTACACATCTCAGTACGTCACCGGATCATTTTTTATGCCCCGTGAGACTGGAATTGTCTCCCGGTGAAATGCGATAGAGAACATTAGGTGAAACAACAACAACGGACGGATTTATTTCGACGTTTCGTCAAAAGTCAGGCCTTCTCGGGGGCCGGACTCCGAAGGCCGGACTGCGCACGACTAAACGTCGAACGAAATCCGTCCGTTGTTGTTGTTTCACCGAAGGTTCTCTATCGCATGATATATACATATATATGCAAAGTACACATTTAAAAATAAACGGCACACACAAAAAGCATACAAAGGCAATATAAAAGCGAGGAATAAAAAAGAATACTAAGTATTAGATATAACTGCGCACGAGTTCTTGGAAGTTAGACATAAGTAGTTGCAGTTGGAATGTGAGCCGGTAGGTTGTTCCAGTCGAATATGGTTCGTGGTATGAATGATCGTGCATAACTAGATGAGTGGCATGTGATGCTCGTTACTTTGAATGAATGATCGTGACCTGGAAAAATAAGAGGGGCGTTTGGGAAAAAATCGTCATGAGTCGATGCGTGGTGACAGAGCTTGCGAAATAATGGCAGACGGGCATGTTTACCGCGGAGTAATATAGGTCTTGCAACTCCGTTTGATTTTCTATTGCGGTGACACTGGAGAATGGAAAGTAGCCAGAACAAATGAAACAAGCAACACGGTTTTGCAGGGTCTTGATGTTACTTATAATGTAGGCATGTTCAGGATCCCATATAGCGAACACATAATCAATTTTGGAGCGTGTTAGAGTGATATAAGCAAGTGTTCGTAAATGAGCGGTGCGCTTTAAGAATCGAGGGAATTTTATATATATGGGTGTTTTCATCTCAAATCAGGCAGGCTAAAAGGGTCTAATTTTTAATTTTCACGAAAAAAATATATGTTTTGGGGGCATTTTCTCAAATGAAGGAGGGCGCAAACCGTTTGTTCCCCTAGATTTTTCGTTCTCGAGTTACGAAGCGTAGAAGCCGCAGTTGCAGAAACTAGTGTTTTTGCCTGCCGTCGCAGGTCGCGTGTTTGACACTTTCTGCTGGCGCTAGTGTATTTTCTACACCATTTTAACTTTTTCCCTCATTTAATAGGTATTATAAAGATACCTTGATGTATTCAAATATTTTTAGAAATATGATTGTTTTCTAAAAAAATTGTCAAACTCGTCACTCCGGTCGCTTTTTGGTCAAATTTGAGAGGTCATTACTTTGTCTGTACTTAAGGTAAATTTTCTTTCTTTGGCTCTACAAAAAGCCCAAAGCAAGTCCATTATAGATATTATATTTTCATTATGATCTGTCGACTAGCCGCTCCGCTACCTTCACTTAAACGTTGTAAGAAATAAGAAATGTTGAAAGTTTGAAGTCTATTTTCTCAAAAATTCCATTTTTCTAAATTTTTATTTTTTAGATTCTTGTAGATATATTAGTCGGCTACAAGAAAAAACAATCTATAAATGTAATATTTTGGTTGTATGTCCACCATTTGAGCCGCAATCGCGTGAAATGTGTGAACATTTGTTATTTTTCACAACGTTTACGTGAAGGTAGCTAGGCGGCTACTCAGCAGTTCATAATAATATTACTATATCTATACTAGGCATGCTTAGGGCTTTCTATAGAGCTAAATAAATAAAATGTACCTTAAGTACAGACAAAGTAATGACCTGTCAAAGTTGACCAAAAATCGAACTGAGTGACGAGTTTGACATTTTGTTTAGAAGACAATCAAATTATTAGAAATATTTGAATACGTCAAGTATCTTCTTATAGTACCTATTAAATGAGAAGAAAAAGTTTAAAAAGTGTAGAAAATACACTAGCACCAGCAGAGGGTCGTCAAACATGCGACCTGCGACGGCAGGCCAAAAACACTAGTTTCTGCCGCTGCGCTTCTACGCTTCGTAACTCAAGAACAAAAAATCTGGGGAACATGCGGTTTGCGCCCTCCTTCATTTGAGAAATGCCCCAAAACATATTTTTTTTTTCGTGAAAATTAAAAATTAGACTTTTTAGCCTGCCCGATTTGAGATGAAACCTCGCATATCGGGCAGGCTGAAAGGGTCTAATTTTTAATTTTCACGAAAAAAATATATGTTTTGGGGGCATTTCTCAAATGAAGGAGGGCGCAAACCGCATGTTCCCCAGATTTTTGTTCTCGAGTTACGAAGCGTAGAAGCCACAGTGGCAGAAACTAGTGTTTTGCCTGCCGTCGCAGGTCGCGTGTTTGACACCCTCTGCTGGCGCTAGTATTTTTTCTACACCCTTTTAGCTCTCTCCCCAGTTTAATAAGTACTATAAAGATACCTTGACGTATTCAAATATTTCTTATAATTTGATTGTCTTCTAAACAAAATGTCAAACTCGTCACTCAGGTCGAGTTGTAGTCAACTTTGACAGGTCATTACTTCGTCTGTACTTAATGTAAATTTTATTTCTTTAGCTCTGTAGAAAGCCCTAAGCACGCCTAGTATATGTGAACCGAAGGGCGCGCTGGATGAAGCGCGATGAAGTAAAAGTTGCATCGTCGCACCATGCCGCCATCGTCGCACAACAAAAGGTTCGTCTTCTTCGTCTTCAACAGTTGGCGCCAAAAAAAAAAAAAACTTTGGATTTGGATTCCAATCCAAACAACAAAAGTCAGCTTGTTGCCAGACTTAGCGCTTCAATTATACTAATAACGCCACGGTCCGCCGCCAAGGTCCGGGCGAGAAAAGTCGCTTGGCATTCCTCAAGCGCGGGCCGCGGACCGCCGGCGGACCTCAAAGACCGGTGACGTAATATCACGTGATGCGCGGTCCGCGGACCAAAACAGCAATTTGGTCCGTCGTGTGGATACACCTTAAGGAGGGGAACCGAAAAAGGCGTGACGTCACGATTAGTGGCCGGAGTATCTGGTTACGTCACAGGTATCGTCAAGTGACGAAACGAAAACGTGTGTCAGTGACTGAGCTTGTCAAAACTACATTCCCGATGAAGAGTATATTTTTCGGTTTGATAATTTAGCAGCGCAATTGAAGGGACGTGAACATGCGCGAGGCGTGAAGACCTACGATCGCTATTCTTGGGCTGGAGACGCCCTTTAGGTCTGGACGCAGCAGACGTTACGAGCAAATGGGACCAATCAAGTCGCTTCAAAGCGCAAGTTACTGGACCCTTTTTGTTTCATGATTGGTTCAGCCATGATAGAACACGTTCATAAACATGACGAACACCATTATGGTGGCCTTTTCACGCTGTCTGATTGGTCCCATCAGCTCCTGGCGTCGTCTGCGTCTGGACTTGAGGCAAACGAAGTATAGTTATTAAGCAACGTCTGCTCCGAACGTTGTCGATGTGGCACCATTTTGTTCATCGCCCCGTGGAATCACCTTAGCGTAACGCCCTTCTAAATACAAAGCACGAGTGCCCCTTCATAACTTCGCATTATCATCGATTATTTGGTCCGTTACCGATTGAGTGCTTTAATTGTCGTCGTCCGAAGTAGAAGCGCGAGAGTGAACCCGGAACAGATAAAACTAGAGCGGCGCGATGTATCTCTCTATTCGGCGCGCCGTCCGTTATCAGCCGAAAACGAATGATGGCAGATGGTCGTGCGCCGAGAGGGTGTACTTCGGAGAGAGATAGCGGAACCCCCGCGAATGGTCTCGAAGGACCTCGCAGAGACCGCGTCGTGTCTAAGCGCCAAACGAGGTTCAGTCACGCCACCTAGAGAAACGCGTCTACGGCGACCCTGCTTCTCGGCGAGAGGGTAGCGTCTCGATTGCAAGCGCGCAACGTACGTGGGCAGTGCCTATTCCGTTTATACAAGCAGGTAGAACACATGGATAGGACATGACGCCATTTTTTTGAAGTCTAGTTATATTCGCGGTGAAAAACTGGCTTTGGGTGCATCTGTTTTCCTCACTATGGGTAGTGCACGTGCTATCCCCGCGGTTATGTTTTATTTTCACAGTGCATAGAAGCTTGGTATTGCACGAGCTTGCACCAAAAGAGGAACTTGAACTATCCTCACTCTGGGTTGTAAAAAAATTCCACCAGGTGGCGATACGCAAAGTTCTCGCCGCAGATTCAACGTAAACAAGAAGAATGTAAACATCAACAAGATTTGGGAAACACCGAGACGCCTTGAGTGACGCGGGTCACGTGCACAGGAGTTAATTTTTTCTTTGCTTTGCGTTTTTTTTTGTATTGTCACAAGCAGACGCACGGAGAATTCAGGGCGGCGAAAAGAAACCGTGTGGCTTCGCGCGTCGACGTGATGGTGCTTTGTTGTGTGAGCGTCGGCAAAAAGCCCGCAATTGTTCTTCCGCGTTGATTTTTGTTTCTCGAGGTAAGGTCCTCGTGCATTACATTTCTAGTTTTGCAGTAACGTTACATTATTAGCTGTCCTCCTTGCGCACCGAACTGAGAAAGCGATGGGTTTCGATCCTCGGTCACCTTCGCAGCAATGACGACCCCATGGAAGAGAATTCGAGTGTGCGAACTCTGTTGATCTCTGTGCACCTCAGTGCAGATGACAGAAACGTGTCCAAAGATGTGTAGATCTCGACTCCTGCAGTGACAGTCCATATGCTGGCTTCTTCTATTCCGAAACGCGTCCCCTTTGCACAGGGGAAAAGAAAAAAACACATTTTCTACGTTTGGGTGATGGAGAGAGAACGGATTTAATTGCTATTTGGAAATGCGCATCGGGCGCGAGGACGAGATGCTCGCGCTGCCCAGTCCGCCGCTACACGCACGTGCAGTGCTAAAATACACAAGTAAAGAAAAATACGACAAGTAAACTACAGCTGAAAGGAAGCCGACGCGCAGTCATCGGCCGGCTAGACTTCTCAAACTGGGCTAAGTCGTCCACACGAGAAAAGTGCGAAACCGAGTTAAGTATTTTCCGTCGGTCACGACTGTCTGTATACAGGCACACGATTGCTCCGCTCTGATTCAAGGAACATCTATTAAGTGCATTCGTACACACGCGAGGTCGCACGCAATCGGCGCTCGATGATTTTCATCGGTTGCGATATGCACCAGCGCGCGCACCAGCCGACGTGCACGAGCAGATTCATCCGCGATCATGCGCTATGTGAGTGTGTCCTAAGCAGTGCTTCTATCAACTCTCTGCCTTGCTCCGTTCACCAAGCACACAACGGGTCCTGATAGGTGAGAAGGTTTGTTTTGGTTTAGCGCGGGCAAGGAGGTTAAATGAATTTGCGTGATTGGCTAGCACAACCGTCAGCAACCGCGAGCATCATGGGAGGGTCTCATGGGTCAGGGGCTTTGTTTTGGTTTGGTGCGGGGAAAGTGAGAAAGCACGCGAGAGGAGAGCGTCAGAAGAGCATGGCTTGCGGGAGCTGCATGGCTGACACCATGGCCTCTCTATGCCTTCTTACCTAGCTTCCTGCTACGCGGAGAGCAAGTTCGTGTGCTCCCTGCGCATGAGGTTCGGTGACGTCGAGAACGACGCCGAGCTCTGATTGGCTCTGGCACGATTGAAAGGATGAGTGAGTGAGACCTCAGTGCTACTTGGCTACGCGAATCTACCCACTATTCTGTTCAATCAGCCAATGAAACAGCGTTCTGATGTCATCGCAACCCATGTGCAAGAAGCAGACAGACGCGTCTCCGCATTATATGTCTCATAGGCGGCGCCAGCTGAACGACTGGTACAGTCGTTAATATGGCCATCATCGAGAGAACACTTCGGAGCTCGAAGCCGTCTGGCGGACCTGGCCGCCATTTAGGGACTTCTACCAGTACGGAGTGTGCTCTGCGTAGCGTCGTGTGTACCGTCATGGAAATCGAACTTGCTGTCTCGGTTTTGTTACTTTCACTGAAGACTTGGTACCGTGGAATTTATTTATCGTATTAGCAAAACGCAAATGTCTAAGAGACTTTCTTTTCTTTTTCGGAGAATCGCCAAGGGGCGTCTGGTTTTGGCGGCGCGGCTGAGGCTGGCTGGAGATATCGGCACATTGTTCTGTCGTCGTGCGGGCCTCGCGGGTGGCTTAATTTGTTGTATGCTCTTTTCATTTACGTTGGTAGCTGTTATGGCGCGTTCATACTGAGGCGGACCCGGCAACTGCAAAAGCGGATTCGCGCGTTTTCAGCCGCAAAGCGTCTGAGACCGGTTCCTCCCAACCGCTTTTGCCGAATCGCGAAGTGGCAGCGAATCGCTGCGGGACGCTAACGACGTGGCCATTGATTGACACCATGAAGTGCGGGGAGACTCTGCTGGGGAAAACGGAAGTTGAAAGTGTCATTTCCTACCGTTTCTAAGTTGTTGTCGGCAATGAAAGTTTTGGGCTGCTTTTCAATAAGCCCGTGAAATAGCTTGCGTACAAACATTAAAACTGAGATCCTTTGCAGTTCTCATCAATAAATATTTCCTGGTCAAGAGTGACGCCGCTGGGCGAAAGATGTAGTGGAGCTCAATGAAGCGAGAGTTGCCTATAGTTAACGCGGAGTCGGTGGCGGTTGCGTTGAGTTCGGTTTAGCAGACGACAAGCTCGAAGGCTTTGCTACGCGGAATTCGCTCACTCTCGGAAAGCCGTTGTTGAGATAGAACTTCCTTGTCATTCATCAACTTCTGGGCTTCCCCAAGGACGGTCTCATTGGCGGCAAGTTCCTTTGTTTACTCCACTACGAGAGCAAGCTTGCCAGCTCGAACGTAGGTGCTCCGGTATGTTTCATTTTTTTAATCGGGCTCGAACGTTTGACAAGTGCCGATTGGATCTCCAAACCCGGCATGAGGA
>JAZHYW010061868.1:0-10218 GCA_037355805.1 Ixodes ricinus
TTACGTATTGCTGTCACCAGAAGCCGTCTCCATGGCGGCGAAGATGCGCGCAGCGCCCGGCCGCCGCAGAGTCCGCACGGGAAACCCAGAGGCTGCCCGGCCGTGCTCAGCGTGGCCCGACCACTTCACGAGAGCGCGCGCTAGGCCGTCGGCCGCTACCTCGGCACCAGCGAAACGTGGCCGTCCACGCCTGTACGCCGCAGACGAACTAAGGGAGCGGAGGAACGTCATTCATGCTTTCGCATTCACAACTCATGCGAACGTACTTAGTGAACTCGGAATTTTTTATTTATTTAACTATATCTCCCCCTTATGTATTATCTTCATTCAAGCGCCTCGCAGGAAAATTAAACTAAACTGAACTGAACTGAAAGTTATGTTGTTATGGGTCATTAAGGCAATTTATTAGACAAACTTGGGAAACGACAGTAACGCCAAGAGGGTATTTCCACCTGCCCTTCCTGCTTTTGTTGACGAATGTCCTAATGGCCCAGAATAACCTTTTTTAACGCTAACAGGGCAAAGGCATAACTCCCACTCTGGTCAAAGATATAACTATCGTCTTTATTTGTAACTTTAATCTAAGGTAAGTTCCATCCATCTATCTGGTATTTCTACTAATCAAATGCACCACCTAGCCTCATACTCAATACAATCGACACAACTAAAATAACAAGAAAACGAAGACAAAGTAGAAGGGTATACACAAGACAAGCGTTGTGAATTACAGTGTTGCATCCCGCGAAAGTGAGTTTCTTTATTTCTTCGAAAGTCGGCTTAATTCGTTTGACTCATCCGGTATATTAATTTTCTCTACCAATTCTTATACCTTTTATGCATTAGCAGTAGTACCTATATGACAGGAAAAAAGCTGACGGCGTCCGTCGGTGGACAAAACAGTGAGAGAAGCGCGCTGTCCGTCAGAGAGGAAGAGAGTAGTGAAGGACAAAGGCGAAAGGGAGGCGACGTCACGGGCGGAAGCCAATGGGCGCGCAGGAAACCGGTGAACAGCGATTGCAGCGTCAGGCACGGATGCGGCTGCCCAGCGTGCAAGGCGGGCGAACGAGACAGAGAAGCGGAAGCAGCGTCTAGCTCGGCTGGCCGAAATGCGGCACAAGAAGCGGCAAGCCGACGCGGGTCTGCGTGCGACAAAGGCTGGGGCGAAGTGGGATCGGCGAGCCCACTTTTCCGGGATAAATGAAAAAAATATTCATTGCTATTTCCTTAGGGAATGCGTTAGCATGACCCTTGGAAAGCACCACACATGTCACCCTTTGGGAAACGCTAACACTGACCCCGTAAAAAGGCAAAAAAGAGAGACCGCAAAAACAAAAGGAAGGTTTCAGCGTGAGCGTTTCCCAAAGGGGCACGCGTGTGGCGTATTCCAAAGGTCTTGCTAACGCATTCCCTAAGGATCTACTAATGACATCTTCCTTTGATTATTCTGTTTAAACAAGCTCGCAGTGCCTTCTAGATGTCATTAAATCGTTGACGGAGCACGGTCGCTTAATAAAATTATCCGTGGTCTCGTGCAAGATCACTATCCGTTAGCAATAAGTTTTATTACACAATTGTCAGTTCAAAAAAATTAAATTGTTTTTTGTGACATTACGAATCTTGCAAGTATATTTTGTGAGAAGAGGCAATTTGTAGCGAATACAAATGCAATGAAGCACAACGCATATCTTTTTTTAATGGTTAACCAAGTTAAGCGCTTATGGCGAAGGTTCGTGCGGCGTTAATTCAAGAGAGCCCAAACTATACCTTTTTTATGTGCTGAGCAGGCGACCGTATTTCGCTAGGACTGAACGAGCATAAAGGCGCGTTTACACTGACGACTAGTGACACGCGACAAGCGACCACCAACGTGCGCGCTGCGGACGATCAGGCGAGTCGCTTCTCGGGCTCTCGGGAGCCGCCGTGATTGAGTGCAGCCCGCCACAGCTCGGTTTCGCGTTTCGCTGCTTTTTAATTTTTGTTGTCTCGCAGCTGCACGCGCGTCGTCGTTGCCGTATGAAAAAGACTCGTTATGTCAACCTAGGTCCTTTGAAACCGTACAAAGAAGCGCAATCGCCCCATCGGCGTGCAGCTCGCTCGAGCTACCAGCAGTACGTGAACCCATCGGGTTGAAATGAAATGCGAACAGTGACGGAACTTGGAGCCCACTACCGGTGCACCTTCCAAGCTTGGGTTGTACTTGGCGAGGTTCAAAGACATCGGAATAGTACGCACAACCTCGCGGAGCGCCCTACTTTGATGTGTTTGAATCTCGCCAAGCACAACCCTATCTTGGAAGCTGCGCCGGTAGTGAACTCGAAGTTCCATCACTGTTCGCATTTCATTCGAACCCGATTGTATCTGTCAAGAAGTGGCACGGATGTGCTGCCAGGCCGAGTTATTTTTCGGGCGCTCATTTCAAGTGGAAGCGCTGCGTTCATAAAGGAATGGGTATTCTTTAATAGCTCTGACCAGAGCCGCCATAGAGACCTTTGGGACTCTGTATTGACGGCAGCTACCGCGAACCGGGTCGTTGAACTCGACATGTCGGTTGCCTTCCCCCCCCCCACCGAAGTTATGGTGTGCCGGAATTAAACAAACGCGAGGCGCACTCCACGTCACTTCCGAGGCGTCGCTGATTGGTTCAGCCGCCGGGCGACTCGGCGACGAGTCGAAAAACTTGGTCTGGAAGCAACTGCTCCAAACCGATCGTTTTCGCGACTTGCGACTGTTGCTTTTGCGAAAAACGTTGTCGCGCGACAGCTGTGACTTGCCAGTGTAAACGCGCCTTCAGACATTGAAGGCCCTGAAGTGCATCGATCAGAAATAATTAACCTGATCCCACACAGAGATCGCATATTATAATATGGGTCTGGTATCTGTATGGAGTTCTTCCGAGTCACATATATTAAGGTTTTTCACTAACATCGATCATGTATGTACCGTTTTTACTTAATATATCGAGCCACAATTATTTTATGTAAGTAATGCCTTAATAGCAAAGTCAATGCTTTCATTGTTGAGAGAGTACTACAGAGCTGTTATTTATTTTGTTCATTTGTGAAATATAATGGGAATCACTTTGAATGAGGCTCAAATCTATGCAACTGTTCCTGTTACAATGTTTCAGTGCGTTTGAGGAACCCCACCAAGCTGTGTGCAATCTCACCAGGCACTGTATTGTGTCCAATAAACAACCATTTGCGAACAGACGAATTTTAGATTAAATTCGAGGGAAATATTGATGCATGTATTTTTTTAAATATTAAAATACATTGTTGTGTACAATACTTTTGCGAACTCGTTTCTGTTTCCTGCCTTCACATTCATGATAGTTCTAGGAAATATTTATTATAGTGTGTCAACGCAAAAATAGAACATCAATGCATAGATTTTTATATGCGTACATTTCACGATTCAACACAATAAAGTTACTGTTTTGTTTAATTATTTTATCGTGCATACCAAATATTCGCTGTTATCGAAGTCAAAGTTGAGTTTAATATGAGTTTAATAGAGAAATCTGACTTCTCATATACTTGTAAATCACTAAGCCTTTCTAGGTCTAAAATTCACCGACATAAATAAGCTCATTGGACATTAGTAAATATGGCTAGGGACATGACTGTCAAATGGCAACAAACCTATAGATGTAATGTAGAAAACAAACTGACGATAATTCTACACTAATTATCTTTGTTACCTGCTTTTTACAGTGGACGTGGTGTATGACTGCAAAATAATAAACTGCAAAGGAGAAAGCAGTAATAATTGAAGGAGTTAGTACAAGAAAAAATTCACCCTGATTTTAAAGTCTTGGGGGATGTAATATTTATAAACGTTAACGTACTCGTAACTTTAGTTGAAGATCTAAGAGATACTCACTTCTATGTCTTACCACATGACTATACTAACCCCGAGAACACCTGAGATCAGTTAGTCAACAGATGCAATTTGCTCCAAACAATGGTTATGCTTCAAGTATAAATATTTAAGAGCTCTGGTACGTGTATTGAGTATGGCACTAGAAACAACTTAAAACAAACACCTTCATAGGCATTACTGAAGTGGCAAAATATTTTATTTGTATCGTCCTCATATAACGGCATATTTCACTGCAGAGATACGATATGCGACATGCACCTAACGCAAAATGTTCAGTAAACATTGTCGTGTTTTCTGTTAAATGCATGTTATTCTTCACATCATTTCGCAAATACAGTGTAATCATATTGAGATAACAAATAAAATTAATCACTGGCTTTTAACTTAGCAAGTTTTATTACTGATTCAAATATATGTGGTTGGTTACGAAGGCAACATCATGGAAACCCAAGAAAATTTTGGTTTATATAAACTATACCTGAAAGAGCTTGTCGGCATGTTCCGTTGGCATCGTCTGGCACTCTCTGCCGGCGAAGGTATATGCATTGCAAGAATGCTACAAACCACTACAAATGCTAAAGTCACGCTGCATGTTCACTCAAGTTGGTGTCTTGACTTTTCCTGGAGTCCTACCTTCTGATACTCGCTCTTTTATTTCATCAAACCGTGACATGTGACTGCCGTAAAAAAATCTTCCTTGACCTTCTGCCACGTCAGGCTGTTGATGTAAAGACAATAATTCTGTGTGTATGTGTATATATTGTTGTTTCAAGTGCCAAGAAATATTGACAGGTGTCCCTGACATTCTTGCATTGTCTCGTTCGTAGGTTTTATGCATACAGGCTGTTTTATTTTCGTTCGAAAATTTTTTTTAAAGGTGGTGAAAGTTAGACGAGTGCCGTCTTCACCACGTGTATTATCAGGCTCGGCGGACATTAGATGAGGTGATAATCGATATGGTAATTTGACTAATTAACTAAAACATGTTAATTAACTTTTTGATGATTGGCTCTGAGGGTCATGTTGCCAGTGCAGTATTGATGGCAATTACAATTAAAAGTCAGACCAATTGAAAGAATTGCGAAAATGTAATGGTCTTTGAGATATTAATTGCTAAATTTTCACGTTTTTTAGACTGATTTAAAAATTGCGTGCCAAAAGCGCGCCACAAGTCCTGCCCACAATGACGCTTAGAAGAGTGACGTATAGTCGTTCCAGTCACATTGTTGCTTTGTGTCGTCTGTGTACCCACCAAGCAACACGCTGCCGAGATAGTGACTACGTTATTGAAACGACTATGTCACTCTTCTAAGCGTCATTGTGTGCAGGGCATGAATTACCGGTTTTCAATGAGCTCATTGAGCAAGTTTTCAAAAAATCGAGGATGATTATTTTTTATTGCTGTTCAAAGATTCGACAATTTTGACTTTTTATATAATATATATTTCGAGTTCAATGCAAGAAATACGAACAATAGTAGAACTCTATTTACTATGATGTACCAAAAGGCTTAAGGCACGAGCTCCTTGTCTAGTGATTCGGCGGCCGAGTCTAGATTAGCGAGTGCCAACGCTATAGTCGGTTATGCTCATGCTACAACATAAGGTGAAACAAAGTATAAACATACCTTTTTGCTAAATGGACAACGCGTTATTTCTCTGTAAAAGTTTCAGCTCGAAAGGTTATTATCACGTGTTAGAAGTCGAGAAAATGCACTATAAAAGAGTTGCGCAAGAAGCCAAGTTTGTCATTTTAGTTTTCTTCAAACATAAACTTCAATAAAATTAATTTAACTAATTCTAGTACGCAAGTGTGCGTGCGTTATACATAAAAGTATTTACGGCATAGAAATTGCATTTTTATTCGTATTGCAATCAAAGTTAGTCGCAAATTAAGAAAGTCGTTGGTCAACCTCCTCTCAGACGCGATTTTGTCTCCCAAAAACAAAAACGTAACTTGTTACAAAAAAAAAGGTTCGTTCCGTTGTGTGGACATGTTTTGCTTCCTTTATAACAATTTCATTGAAAACAAGACAGATCGACATGACACACCTTTGACTATCCTTATCTGAACATATCCCTTAAGACGATGTGCAAGTGTTTAATTCGTTCATACCCTTTTCTAGCTATTCATATCTGAAAAACCTGTTTCACTGAGATGCACGACTGCCTCGCAACTAAATACTGCAAACAGTACACGTTTGGTGTCGGTGGTGACTGAGGCGATCCACCGACCTGCCGCGCCGCCAATAAAAGACGACGGTCACGTTACTCGTTAATACGAGCGCGACGGCACGAAAGAATAAACAGAACGTTTTCCTTAGCTCGGAGTGGGTCGCACCATACCTTCCGTCCTCAACATCGAACGCTATACAGTGACAAATGATACCAGGGGCAGCAAGAACAGTTTGGCAGAAATAAGTAGAAAGTGCTGCCAATCAAATACCACTAAAGAGATAAGAAGGATCAGATTTATTTTGACGTCTTCCCAATAGCCAGCATGTCTTGACACATTGAATTTATCATGTTCATTACGCACCTATGTTTACTATGCACTGTGCTAAGGAATGCAGTAGAATAGCAAAGAAAAAAATAAGGTGTTTGCCTTTTGTTTTAGAATGTCTAGCTTGTTCTAAACATTTTGCTATTCACGCCTGTTAAACACCCAAGAGTTTTTTTTTTACTATAATACTATCTATTACGCATATTGTAATTTTTACTTAAAATGGTTTCGGGTGTCCATTTTTGCACAAACAAATGCCAAGTGTATTTATCTTTGTTTCATAACATACATTATTAAGCAGCATCCTTGAATGGCAAATAAAATATAATACTGCTTTCAAGCCCTGCAATCATATATACTCAATAGTCTTAAAGTGTTACATGTTTCGTTAAAGTGTCGTATTTGTGAAATGCGACACTTTCGACTTCGAGACAGAGATGAAAAACAAACAAAACGAAACTGCAAAGGATTTCTAGCTATGATGTGCATTTAGATAACGGCTCAGAATCTCGGCACGGGTGTGAGGTTTATAGCACTGCGTATATTGTCACTTATTTTTAATTAGTGCAATATGCTCTAATAAAATATGTCATATAGTTGCGCAAACTAAGATTGGTTAACATGCAACGTAGCTATTATCTGGGTAAACAATAACAAAATAACAGTCAAATAAAATGTAGCGCCTTTGATATCAGAAAGGTTACAAATAAGTTAACATTAGCAATGAGTCTGCAGGCTTTCATCACTTGATCCGTTCATCCACTAGAAGATATGTCAAGGTCGAATATGTCAGTGATTCTATATAAAGAACTAACAGAGAAAGGCACGGAGACACACAATAGAATGGCGGCGACTGAATAGCACACTCCGAAGGTTTGTTGATTGACGTGTTTACAAAGTTGTTCTCCGTCTGCGTTTTATACCTGTCATAACACACCTTTGAGGCGATTTCATTTCTTAAGATAGAGCTCCTGTGTTGTTGTTTTTACTTATCTGAAATAACTACATTTTCAAAATGCCCAGAATTTACTCTTTCCGGCATACTATTTATTATCTCAAAATTCCAACTAGTTATTAAGAAAACAGCAAATGAAGGTGATGCCAAGACCAGCATTCAAATCTTCCCGCTCTTTCAAGTAGGGTGACGTCCCATGTAAAACTTGTAGGTCCAGCGGGCACTCCAGAGTACACAGTACGTCGCGCATACAACTGTTTTCCTTCTGCTGAAAAAACCTGCCCCAGCATTCATTTCACACAATCAACTTTTTTATAGCGACAGCTGTTAGTGGGAATCTCTTAGGAAAATTGCATTGACCGTCCTTCGAGAAATGTCCCGGTTACGTCCTTATTCACATGATCTCTCCCAGCCACTGCCGCCGCCGCTGATTTAATAAGAAAACAAAACATTCGGACCCTCGAGACATATTTGGACCAGTGAGTGAACCCATGAAGTGATAGCAATCGTTTGACGCTAAGAGGGAGCACACCTCGGAGCCCCATAGAGCAGGGGTCTCAAACACGCTGCCCGAGAACCGCACGCGGCACGCGACTCTCTGGGTAGCGGCCCGCAAGCATCCCGCGGCTGCGAGCCCCCATTCCCATGCCTCGAGCGCCCCTTACCCCATAACAATCTGTTTCATATCGTCGATTTATTTCCGCTCCATAAGAGAACTCTGCTCATATAACCTCTTCACGTATATTGCAGCACTATTCTCCTTTTCTTCTGGGCGGAGTATTACTTCTTCGTCTAAATATTGGCTTCTAATTATTTTTTCACCGGAATGGCAATACCACCAGACTTGTGCTCGACACTTGAAAAATGTAGTGGATTACAATTACAAAATACCGAGCCTCAAATTTAATGGATTACCGTTACAAATTACTTTCGCTGAAAAGTAACGAATTACTTCTCGTTACGTTACAGATTACGTTCACGTTACTTTTTCCGTACAGTTATCCAAAAACAATAGAAACAATTTTGATTATTTTCAAAAATGTTCTGCTACACTACTTGTCATTCTCATACGCCCGTATTATGGTAGTCCTTGAAAAAATAAAATATTGTATTGAAGAAAGAGTGTAGATGCACTCCGTTCACATGTAAGCTTACTAGGCACCGAAAGCTGCAACAACACCCGCCATCCCGCTAGCTTACGGCCTTCGGAAATGATCCCTGGAATCGTGCAGACAAAGCTAGCGGGGCGCATACTCAGTAGAAGCGTCTACATCCGCTACGAGATTCGGAGCTAAAGAAGCGATCTACGAAAGCTCCCTTTTTGACTCGGGTGTTTCGCATGTTATTCACAAGAAAAAAAAGGTCTTGGTTCTAACCTTACAATGTATAGCCAATGCAGAATGCAGGTGCCCCAGCTTACCTTGATGTGTTTCTGTAAATTAGAGTTTATTGTTGTTTGCTGATAACAATGTTTTTTTTTTGACAAGCAAAGTACCCAAGCAGCACAAATTTTGGCCAAGCAATGGCCAATGTCTGGCGATGGTATTTTGGCCAGTGGCCAGAAAGTGGCCATTCATTAGCCAATGCTTGGCCGATGGCTGATGGCCAGTGGCCAGTTGCCAATGGCCAGATAAAGGCCAGTCACCGGCCAGTTTCTGGCCACTGTCTGGCTACTTGGCCGAGGACCATTGCCAGCCATTGGCCGATGACTGGCCAACTCTGTGCTGCTTGGGTATGCACTGAAACTCTAGGTTTCCGTTCTCCTTAGTGCCCTGAATTTCGAAAATCTCAATAAGAAATGGCCATGGAGACGACGGACACTCCATGACCGAACACTCCACAAGAGGGAAAAAGTGGCGGTTAAGGGTTATCGATCGTTCATCGGTTCTCACTTTCATACCAATATTCGTGGAGGCCAGGAAAGGGGAGGTCATAGAAAGCGAGAGAAGCGGTGGCCATCGGTCTCACAAAACAATAGAGGGTCACACCGCTATTACGCGTTCTCTCTCTCGCTCTCTCTCTCTCTCGACGTCAGCACTCCTTAGATAGCCTACCCCCCCCCCCCCCGTTCCCGCCCCCCTTACCGCAAAGTGAGGAGTGGACTTGACCACCATGCCCAGACTGTGAGCAACGTGGGGATTCCAAGCGTTTGGCCCAGGTTGCCCCTCCGAAAATCCTGAGTGGTGATCTTCACCACGAGGGAGCCAAGGAGCAAATGGCCTCGCGAGCGGCGCTCTGCCGCTGAAAAAGGGCCGTCGTGGCGTACGCGCGAACGGGATTCGTTCTTACGTTTTGCATGGTCACTTTTGCGCTCCACAGTTTGCCCACATTTGAGGGGACGTTTCTTCGCAAGCCTAAATTCATTGAACTGGGGAAGCCTCCACTACAGCACGAAGCCGTCTAAAGAGGACGCTGACAGAAACGTGAGTGAGGACGACCTTTTGACGCTCGGTGCACTCGCGGATAACGCCGCCAGCGACATAAAACCAGACGCTAGGCCTGTTGTCTCAGTCCCGGCACGCTAATCATCAGAGGGTGGTCTAACAAAACTAAGAGGGGCCATCACCATGCTTCTTCAGATACAACGAGAGCAGATTATGCGCTCAAGCCCTGCTCCTGCTGGAACCCGCGCCCCAGGGGACTACCTAAGGCTCTCGCTTATCGTTCCGGTTTTTTCGGGGTACGCAGATAGAAAGTCAGTCGCGATGTTTGTCTCAGAACTGCGGGACTACCAAGCTGCGTCGGGAATTGACGACGAACACCATGCTCACACGCCTTTTTGCCGGTTGCACTGACAGACAGTGCAGCACTATGGAGGCAAAGACAAACTAAATTCACAAGTATGTCAGATTTCGAGGCGCGGTTAGCAATACATTGTG
>JAZHYW010061872.1:0-30821 GCA_037355805.1 Ixodes ricinus
AGCCGATTTAAAGATAGACGAGGCGTGAGCCTAACCGTGCGCATTCGTTAACACCCACATCGCCTCGTCGTATGAGATTGCCCGCTTACGGGGCTTTTGTGTTGCTGTCTACATCTTTCCTGACGTCGATAAGAGAGTGATTGCGACGTGTACGTAAGAAACAGCTAGCTTACTAGTGGATGCTCTTACCTGGCAGCGCTAAGCCGTTGTTGATATCACACCATGGAAGTCCATAGGAGGACACTCGCCGCGCAAAACGGTTAAAATAGGAAAAGCCATAGCAACAAGAGCAGAAAAAGCCTCTTTCCACCAAGATGTACGCGACAACCGAGGTCCTGCTTTTCTACTGCTGCGCACACCGTGACATCGTCGCACACTTTGCCGGGCTCGACGGCGGCTGCTGTGCAGAGAAGAGGCGCAGGAACGACGCCAGTTTGCGGCGCGAAAGCCGGAACTTCAAAATGTTTTTCCTCTTAAAACAAAATTACGAATTAAACTTTCAAGAAGAAGGAAATAACCATTTTGCAGAAGTCACCATGTTACATATTTCTGGGGGGGCCACCTCAAGGGAGAATAGACGGTCCAGTTAAACAGCAAAACGCAATTTTGCGAAAAATTTAGTTTTTTATTTCGGCAAGATATGTAGTTGTACGGCCTGAAACCATTTTCGTGTACAGTATACCTACAGGGCTGTCAATAAGAGTGTTTACAGTAGTATATACAGAGCTATAGTTTGTAACAAAACAAAAATATGCTAAAATGCTCATATATTCCTTATTTTAAACTGCTTCGAGCATACCTAAATTCCATGACCATAATCGTTTTTACATAGCAATCCAAATACCGTATGGTTTTCAGGCAAAAATGTTCCCGTGATCCGTAAAAACTCTTACTTTTTATCAATTATTGAATGAGTCGTAGTCCACCCCTTTACTAGTCCAAACCACCATCACAACATGAAATTTGCTTTCGTCAAAAATATGTTGAGAGGCACCACAAACGTTACGGTGAAGGGCCATCCATTTTATTTTAGGCATCGAGGTGACTGGGGATCAGGATCAATGGAGAAGTCCCGGTCACTGATGCCGCCCGTCGTTTAGGCATCGCGTTTCGAGCCGCCTCGGGTACATAGGAAGCAACGGGCCTGCTATTCTCGACTGCGCTGGCGGCACCGATTATTACGCAATACCGGCACCGTTTCTTCCCCTGCAGCCGGAAAGACGGACAAGGCGAAGCGGCAGAAAACTCCCTCTTTCTTTGGATCTAATCGTGTCAGCTATCGTCGCAGGTGACGTTGTGCGGCGAAGAGGCGTTAAGAAGCGACGCCGGATTGTGGTGCAGAGAGTTCACCAAACATTTGTTTTCTCGCTTTGAAACAAAAATTAGTTGATTAAACTCAAAATAAAAAGACAATCGATTGCTCTTCCAAACCCACCATATTTTGTATTTTTACTTGGACTCATCTATGGCTGAAATAAACGGCTGTTTATATGTCAAAACGCACTTTTTAGCAACTTCAGAACTTTTTTTACTATGAGATATTTAGTTGAGTGGTCTTGAAACATTTTTTGAAGATTGTATACCTGCAGAGAATGCCGGTAAAAAGTTCTATTAAGTCCCGGAAACAATCAAATATATTTTTTTATAAAATAACAAAAATGCTAAAATTTTCAATGTTTCTTTAGTTTTTAAAAATATATTTCAATTAAACAAAACTTTACAAGCCCAACCACATTGTAAGTCGAAAGCCGTGCAGATTTAAAGAAAAATATTGATAGGTGTTTTACTAAAGAGCTGATTTTTTCATCAATTATTGAGTGATGCCCCATTTCACGGTGTTTTGAAGTGAAACTGCGCTCACGTTATCAAAGAAAAAAATTTTCGCCAAAAATATTTTAGGGCTAGGCTACTAACATTGCGGCAGAAGGCCATGAATTGTTTTTTACAAATCGAAAGGGGTCGAGCGCAACGTCTTGGACATTTGACATGGAATGACCCTATATGACTAATTGTCGCATCTTTGTTTGCCTTGCAAACAAAAAAGTCTTTCAACTCAATTTTTCTTTAGCGATCTGACGTCTTCCAGCATATGAACTCAATTTATTATTATTTATTAAAAATAAAAAACCTGGTACTTCATTACTCTAAACTGTCGAGCTCTATCTTGAATTTAAACAATCATAAAAGGAAAGTACAATACGTGGCATTTAGGTACTCTATGCTTAGGCCCCTTCACACATTGGGGTAAGAAGGAACATATGTTGCATTCTATACAACATGACCTAAGTCGGGTCGCTTCAAAAATAAGTAATCTGCAAAGTAATTGCATTACTTTCAAAAGTAATTGGTAATTGTAATTAATTACTTCTCACGTAGTAGTAATTGTAATTGTAAGCGCAAACCACTTTTGAGCCAAGTAATTGTAAGTGTAATTAAATTACATTTTGAAGTATTTACCCATGTCACGCCACGGCGGCGGCTTGACTGCTGAGAGGAGGCGCGCCGGTTCCTCCACGCCATATCAAGTTACCGCCAGTCGGAAGGCTGAGATAAATATATGTTAGCGGAGCCGCGCTCCGTCGCCTCTCTTTACGCGGCGTACACAGAGTCCCTACACACCGGCCATTTAAAGCGGGCCCTGCGATGCATGCGACATGGGTGCCTCTTAAACGCTCCAGACCGCGCTCATTTTTGCAACTCTATACAAAACGCACAGAAAATTCCGTCTTTAAAACCACTCGTCTTCCACTGCGCCGTCCATTTGTTTCTTTATGACCACCCTCGAGCATTTTGACACTTTGTGAAAATAATGAATATTTACCTACGGGTATCTACACGCTTCATTCACTGTGCTGCGGTAGCATCAATGTTGTCATATTTATAGCTTTATAACTTCACACACAACACTAATGCAATATGTTCTTAGCAGATTTTGTTAAGTACCTAAAATTGGCTTTAATGTGAAAGAGTTAAAAAATCGGAAATAAGAGTTTTTAATAGATTTTCAAAATAACTCGTAATTATTAAAAATGCCCCATTTGAGCGTTTCTCATAAATTTAATCTGCTACCCAGGAAAACCATATTAAGCGTCAATATTAAGATACAGGACAACCTCTGGCAGAGTGCGAAAGTTCTCGTATTACATATAGAAAAATAATCGAATATAAATTTTTGTTTTTGTAGAATATGCCGTGTTTCCGATTCTTCTCGAAATTACCAACGTCGATACTTAATGATAAATATTTTGTGTTATACCTCCTCATACGTGGTTTTTCAGTAAATATTAAGAGACCTTTAGCCACAGCAGTTTTTGTTTTAGAGATGTGTCCGAAATGCCAACTTCGTGCAATTAGCAGAAGGCAGCTTCGCACTGAGAGTGTGCTTCAAATTGTTTTCCGTAAAGACAAACATGACTTTTCGCAAGAGTGTTTTCAACTTGTTCTAAGGGGCGTTGATTCTACGAAGTATATTTGACCGTAAAAATTAAAAGTGGTCCCCGGAGATAGGTCGGCCGAACTTATCTGAAAACACCCTACATAATGTGTACGGAGGTCCATACAAATATGTAATACATTGTCAGTGTATATATGGCTCCTGATTTAGTTTTGCCTTATACACAGCTTGTTTCTCAAAAAAAAAAAACCTTGGTTCATTTTGAAAAAGAAAAATAGTAACTTTCGCGTTCCATTTGATTAATGTATAATAGCTGTTTCACTAGAAGCAAAATGAGTTTTGAAGTGCGCTAAGATACATTGATCTCGTGTTGTTACCTACATAGAGACCCAGGTTAAGTGGTACAGAGAATCACGCGATCTACCACGCGACAGGAAGACGGGCTCAGCCACGCAGCGCCAGGGTTGTGCCTGCAAGGCACCGCCCAGCCCTCCTGTAGTCTTTGCCTAGGTAAATAAAGACAACAGAAAGTCTCAATGTTTTGAACGCAGGTGGTGCGGCGTTGGTTGCTCCGAAATTGCGCTGATGTTGCGGAGTTTCTGGGTCGTCGGTTATATTGATAAGAGTTCGGTAATCTAATGCTTGCTAAATTTTGTTCAGGAGCCTAATATATATTAAGGCGGAATTGCATTTATTTATGATTTGTCTGTATATACTTATTAATTATACTAAAATAAGTGCGTAATCATCGATCAATCCTAACCATGGGCGATGCTTGTTTGGGGGTGAACATACACGAGAGAGAAGATTAATCACAGTAGTGAACTCTAGATATTCTTTAACTTCGTTCACCGCCCACACAATGGGTAGGCATTTCAATCGGAATTGAAAACAGCGCGAAAAGACGAGGACCTGACAAAGAAGTGACGCGGACGAAGCGCTGTGCTGCGTCCGTGTCACTTCTTTGTCTGCTTCTCGTCTTTTCACGCTGTTTTTAATTCCGAAATATGTACCAACTCGCCCAAGCCTCAACTTTGGTATTTGCATCTTTGAACCGCATCTGAACCATCTGAACAGTTGAGAACTAGGGAAAGAAGAGAAACGACGACAAGATGCCGGCGCGCATCGGTAGCAGACCTCTTACGCCCGTTCCACACGCTTCGGTTTATACGACAAACCGGTGGTTCAGCTCTGGAATTCGCACCACCAACTCGCAGGGCACCATCCGGTTGAGCATTTTAGAATGAAGTTTGATGTCTACGGTGCCACAGCAAGAGCTGCTATTTTCCTCAGAAGATCAGTGAGGGGCTGAACAGAAATCAAGAACTGTGAAATGAAGTTTCTCCACTACGTGGCTAGGCTCAGATTCTTACAAATGTTGACGTTCCGCGGAATAGGATATTTTTTCTTGACAACCAGGCATGTTATCTGGGTTGAGGTGTAACGTTTATTGGACATATAACATGGCCCAGAAAACTTGAGTGATTGATGCTCAGTCTGTACCTTGTCAGAGTTGAAGGTAAATCCAGGAAAGATATTCATACAGACATCAAACCGTAGGCCTCATGGGGCTGTAAAGTGTTGGTGAATAAACTAGGATGTCGTCAGTTAATGCCATGAACAACTTATGCTTGACAACGGTTAAAGCTTTGTCTTTGGGTTTCTAGAAGCATGCGAGCACGTCAGCGACTCAAATAGGAATGCTCCTTATCTCAAATACCCCGGAGGGCCTGCGAGGTGATGCAAGCAGGACGGGTGGCACGCGTGCTAGTGCCTGGTTCTGCGAGATTCGTGGTGCCTCCACGAAGAACAGGTGACGCTGCAACGATGATTGCGTCGTGAAGATGTGAACCAGGTTGCTAATCCTGTTAAGGTGCTTCCAAACTATCTGGAGCAGGTGTTTGGAAAACGAGGAAGTGGGCAAACTGGTTCGTTTGGTGAGTGGCGGTTTGTGTCGGAGTCGCATCCAGGCGCTTTTCATTAGCTCGGCAGTTTTCTTCACTCGCTTCTTGAGGTTAGATAACTGCATACCTATAGCGATGCAATGCTGCGGTGGGTGAACCTGTGGAAGTGCACAGACGGTCCTTTCCCTCAGGGGCGTTACCTTTAATACTATTAAGCGTTAGAAGATGACGTCGATGAATGGTTCTAAATTATTTTTCAAATATAGGCAAAAACAACACCTTAAATATGCCAGTCTTACCGGAAGGATATCATCACGGCTTTGTGCTCTTCTTGAGAATTATTGAAAAAAACGAACACAAGCAATCTTTGGCGGAAACACCATTGATAAAGCCGAAGTTTTCGAAACACGGCAGGAAAGATAATGATGTTTGTTTTGGAAGTCGAAGAACGTCTGTAGCTCGGTAGATATATTAAGAACAACACAGCCAATCAGGTTAGTGGCTGTCACTGCTCTATAAAACGCAGGAAGAAAGAAATTGTCCATGATTCTCTCACGCGCCTGGGCCGCTAACCTCTCACGCTGTAGAACGAAGCAATATCCGTTCCTTGAAAAGGGTGGTGCAAATATCAGTCATATTAATCTTCACTTTACATCTTAAACTTCCGCCCCTTGTCAGGTTCTGCTGGAGTCTATCCGTTGCTACTTACTTTGTCTTCTCCTGTCGGAACCACAAGTTCGAGCCTCGTCGTTTAAATATCCCGAGCGCCCAGCTGCGAATTCTTATAGCAGACATGCTCAACAGTTATATTTCTAAAATCAATTTACTACCTATTTCGCATTAAGAAAATAAAAAGATCTCTTATCGCTGTTAGAGCATATGTATATATTAATTTACATCTGACCAGAGCCTGCCAGAAGCACTGAAATATGTGGATATTCCTTCGGATCAAAAAACGTCGCCTTATTCCTAAAATGTACTTAATAATACGAACGGGTATATGGTGCTCGCAAATACAAATATATTCTGGCAATATAAATCTGGAACAGGTGCAAACGCCAGAGAAAGTCGGCTTGTGATGTTTCTTATTTTTACTTCTTGTAGGTGTAAATTATTATTTTATTGAAGCTTTGAACATGGATGTCGACGTGCGGCATGGAATGGTAAAGTGAAGGAAGTCATAATTCTCATTTCACAACCCTGCAAACTGGGGTATATTTTACACTGCCTTACATTGCCTGTATGAAGTGTCAATGTTTGTAAGCTCCTAGTCTAAAATAGTGGCGTCTGGGCCACTGAAGATGAATGTATTCACTGAACCACAATGCACACTCTCTGACACTGTTAGCACAAACAACCCATCGCCGTTTTTTTTTCTTCTCCCCGTATTGAAGGACTGTCATCAAAACTATTATATGGGTGGAAATTCTAATTGGAGCACAAACTAAAGTGGAAAATTTAAATGCACGCCAGCAACAGTTTTAAAGTCAAATGCGAAAAACAAAGCCGAAGTCGAATTCGCGCGCAGTGTACGTAATAAAATACGTGCATCAGATGTGCTGAACCCTTTTCTTCTGTGATATGGCTTTCTTGCTTTCTAAGTAATTGTCAATTGTATAGCTTTCGCCTTTTTTGTTTACTTTTGGTTTGTAAAGTCAGCATGCAGTCATAGTTAAATAGTGTCGTGATGATTCCTTTCCTGCGTCTAGTTTAGAGTTTGATATATATTATTATGGTGAAGTATTGCATTGTTTAGGGTCCATTCGGGTAACCTGTTGTCATCCGCCCTGTTGCACATCTACGTACGTATTACAATACATTACCGTTTCGCGTCTTTCAGACTTTTGGATGCGGCACATCTTTGCACAACCATTTGATCCAGTCCCATAATGTAGATCTGGTATCCCAGAAGACCAAGAACGCAGGCCCAGAAATTTTCATCCTTTGTGAAGTCCACGCTAATGCTGAAAGGTGCAGACACTAAGGATTAGGACAAGTTAAAACCGAACATTGTCAAAATCCTCTGGAGCGAATATATTTGACTTTTCGCACAATTAATTGAAGCTGTCACAGTTTTCTTTCTGGTGTTTACACACGCTTTTATTATACCAAGTAGGAGCCGAAGACTTGATTGCGAGCAGCTTGAAGGACCTGTAACTTTCCTCACGAATCTTGTTAATTATTTCTAAAGTAATTGAGCCATATTTGTTAATTATCTCTTCCATAAATGCTAAATATTTGTTAATTATTTCTTAAGTAAATGCCTAATACAGCGCTATAATCACGCTAGCAATCCTTAGGGCACAACTGTCCAACATATTTGAATTTGTTGACTACAGCCTTCAATAATTGTTTTGTGTTTGTTTGATTTTTTAAAGCAGGAAGTGAGTAGTCCTATTGACCGCCTGGTGTTAATGCAGCAGATAAGAAATTTAGCCCTTGCAGTACGACTGTTAGCCGGAGATCCTTAACGTGCATCATTCAGCGGAGATACATGACGGCACACCGGTACGACCCTCATCTGGGTAGAACCGGGCAGGGGTGATGAACGAACCCAGAATCCCTTTGCTCTACAGCGCCAGCTTTCGCTACACGTGCTCCGAGCTGCGACACGTAACACACTGGAAACCTTGATTACGAGTTTCCATTAAAAAAACAGTAAAAGACAATTAAAGTAAAATGTGTATATATTCCTTTCCCCTGTTGCACAATATTTTCTATTACCCGAACCACGTGCTATGTTAAGATATACGCTACACATACGACACTATTCTAATGAATGGGTCACAACGTTCATGAGTTTACATAAGTATACCATATTTGAATGTATAGCGCTTCATACCGTTCTTCGCCTGACTGCTCCGGGCAGTAACGGTTATTTGAACAAGAAGCGTTAGAGATAGGGAATCGAATTTTACATTGGTTGTTTGAAGGTATAATTAATAATATAAATGTTTATCACAGCAAAGTAGAATTACCAATTATTTGAACAACGCAAACAAATTTTAAGAACAATTTTTGAAGTATTTAAAATTATACAATCTCCCGCTTCTAAAAATAGCAGTTGGAATAAAAAAAATGTTTCAAGATGCATCTATTTTCAAAAGAATGCATATACGCAAAGGTACACAATTTGACGGGATTATTGGAATGTTGTTTGGGTGGATATGTTATCACCTCTTTCGCCATTGCCTTTTTTATTTTTACAAAACATATGCACAATGGCTACTCTCGTCTAGAGTTTCTTGCTTACACCAGTCTTCGCTTATAGCTTCATACGCCAGTTTACGTTGAATTGTAGAGAAGCATTCGGGTGCTAAGGTCTTCTAAGTCAGTTATAAAATAAGGCATGCGAAAAAACGCTGATACTTTCTCAATCCTTCACAAAATGAATATGTAGGTCTATACATTTCTGGCAACTGTGTAGCAGCTGAGATTACTTTAATCGGGGCCTGACCAGACCACTGCGATATCGCCGAAGCAACAGCGGTGCGGCCCGAAAACACTCAGCCACGAAAAGTGTCTTTCACATGCAGAAAGAACCATATTTTGCTGGACGTCAGGTCAAGAGAGTGTTAGGTTTAAAAACCTTTTGGTATGTGTCTTGTGTTTCGTTTCTGTTTGACAAGGTAAAGAGAAAGCGCGCTCCGCAATGTTTAAGACTGTGGATGTCGAAGAGGGAGCCGTCTGACGCTTATGGCTTTGGTAGTGACCCAAGTCTTGGGCAGGCCGGTTCAGAACCGAGGGATCTAGGGGTCACCCCACCGAGCCGGAACGGGCGAGGAGAGTGAAAGAGAACAACCGAGCTAGGGGTCGGGAGACACTTCCCGTACGCGTAGGAGAATTCGAACACGGCTGAGGATCCCGGAAAACTTGGCGGCGTGCGGGAGAAGAAAGAGAAGTCTACGCTGAGCATCGAAGGGGCAGGACGCCACCAGGATTCTGAGAGGTCTTGCGTGGCTCCTAAGAACTTTAACCCTGTTGGAATATAATATGCAAATAAAAGATATATGTATATATATATATGTTCATCAGCTCGTAATCTTCCCCGTGGTATCCCTGTTCTTCTATACGATTTACATCGGCCAAGGTGCAATCCGGGGCTGCCATAACCCCATCCTGGTGTAACCACCCAACAACAAGAACTTAACAGGTGCAGTCAATAGGATTGTGCCACCGCCTTCGGAGTATAGTTGCTACCACCACTGGGGTCACCAACACAAGCCAGCCAGGTGAAGATGGCGAATGACTGGGTTTCGGTACCGTGGTTGCGGCGAGGGGAGGCTACGACGAAGACTCGACAGCGTCTAAGGACGTGGAGTGCCCGGCAGTTATCGCGGATGTGACCAGAAGCCGCAGGAGCTCGGCGGACGCAAGACGTCCAGCCGTCGCCGTGGGTGCCAAGAGAGGTCGACAAGACGGTCGGGAAGTGCCAAGTGTCCACCTGTTGCCGTAGGTGTGACAGGGAGATCAAGGGACTAGCCGTAGGCGGACATAGGCCGCTTGATTGTCACCGGTGGATGTACGAGACCGGTGGAAGACATGCATTTTATAACTGTCGCCGAAGGGCGACGAGGAACCTCGGAAGCTCGCCAGAAAATGGCCACCACTGTTCGATGTCGGCCAAAGTTGGTGGGAGTGATTGAGGACGATGAGCAACCAGGCCACGTGGCAGGCGCGACAACCAGGTGGGAGGTTTTTTTGTTCTTCTGCACTGAAGGTCATGTCGGTCACACGGACGAATGCCAAGAAAGGCGAGGCTGTGCAGAGCACCAGCGAGGTGAGGGCGGATAGGCAGCCGGACATGGACACCAATTTCATGCCGTTTGTGGTAGGGTTGCCTTGCTGCATGCCCATCCGGGTTGAACAACACGAAGCCAGGGTTTCCATAACAAGAAACTACATTTATTAGAGTAACAGGAATGAGTCGTCAGTACCAAAGTAAAACATTGCCGTAGCGTTCGAACTAAACGCCTCCGTGACCTCGGTCCGTCTCCCCTGGTTCTGTGGGCGTGTCCTCCTTTTATTGGCTCTTTCCTGATGCGCTGCTGTGCGTTTCGGACTGTGTGCTCTTTGGGCGGTTGGTAGCGGCCCCTGGGCGGGGTGGCAGACCCTCGATCACACAAGTTCCAGGTTGAAATGATAAAAATGGAGATTGAAAAGCTCAAATTAGAGCTATGGGTCGCGAAATTGAACAATGCACCGTGCGGTACCTTAAGAAAAAACGCTGCTCGAACGCAGGGCGATGGCGTGCTTAGGTCCTCCGGGATCATGAGGGGACTGCTAAGTAACATGCCAGAATCAAAATTGTTGGTGCACACGGAATTTTCTGGTGTCGAAGCAAGGTTTAACAGCCTTTGTGTGTCACAGAACATCAGGGGCGCGATGATGCTGTCCTATCTCAGTGAGATAACGAGAATGATTGCCAACTAAATCGCTGCTGACGTGAAGCCTTCATATGCTGTTATGAAGAGAGTGATGCTAGAAAATATTCAGCTTGAGCCCGGAGAATATCGATACTTGTTCTATGAATCAAGAAGGAACTAAATGGAGTTCTGGGGTCAGTTTGGGTATCGACTGGATGATCTGCTGTGGAATTACCTAAACAGTAGTGAAATCATGTCTCTGGAGACGCTAAGAGAGTTGCTTGTAGCCGACCAGCTAAAGTGCACGATGCACTGCAGACATTAAAGCTTAAATCGAGCTCATCCAAAAAGAAAAATTATTGCCACCGGCATATGTGACAAAGCTGGCGGTCAACTACGACCGGCCTCAGGAGGAGTCAAGAGGTAAACAGGCGTCAAATTTCCCTAGTCGCGAAATGCAGGGACCAGGGATTACGCTAAATCGCCTGTTTTCGATTACCGTAGGTCGGAAAAACAAAACTGTTTTGGCTGTGGGAAGTTCGGCCACTTGTCGGCCTATTGCCCGAAGACTAAGGGAAGGGACCCTATGGGCGGAACCGTCGCAGGCGTTCTCAAGGTCTTCCACCATGAACGGCCGCGGAACGTAATGCCAGACGATAGGGCTATCGCCGTGGATGGACATGCCAGGTTGCGGCTTAATCTGTTCTCTCTGGTGTCCGACCAGAACAAATTCTGTGGAGTGTGTGACTCGGGTGCGGATATCACCGTGATCAGAATGAGTGCCCTAAAAATTAAGGTTTTGCAGGCGTCGGGGCCGATTATTTTCCGCTTTTTTAGGATGCTCGGTGACTGCGGCGCCACAGGTGATGCCGCTATGCGCGGTGATGAAGGAGCTGGCGAAAGGACTTGACACGCTTGTAACACAACGCTTTTCAGGAACTCATGAGATCGAACGGCGAGCTTGGAGCTGATTCCAGAGGCGTAAATATTGTTTTGCTTGAAGAACACGAATATCAGAAGATCGAATTCGAGGAGGCCGCAAAGGAAGCGAATGTTCAGCTGGTTACCTTCTCACCCGACGCGGGCGAAGGTACAACGGTAAGAGAATTCCACCAAGAGCAACTCGAGGATGAATCGGTCAAGGGGAGCTGGAAGGAGGCGGAGGACGAAACGCATAAAATGGTTTTCCGCAGGGGCTTGTCTATCACCGAGACGACATCAATGGTAGCCCATGTGAGCAAGTGGTGCTGCCGGCCTCTAGACGTCAAAAGATGCATGATATGACACATGACACACATTCTTTTGGTCATTTTTCACAGAAGACGAAACAAAGAATTAAAGGCGCGTTCTTCTGGCCGACAATGGCACAACATGTCAAGAGGCACAGCCAGTCGTGTCACAGATGTCAGATGCAATACAGAGTAACATACTTGATAGAGCGCAATCACACCACTCGCGGCCTGAGCTACCATTACAAACAATCTTAATCGATTGTATTGGGCCACTTGACCCTCCATCAGCGCGGGGTCACCAGTATGCGCTGTGCATAGTCGATTGGTGCACGAAATAGTGTGCCTCTGATCCCTAACAGCCCATGCAACGTGTGACGCTTTGATAAATGTAATCGCGAGAATCTAAACGCCGGAACTAATCTGCTCAGATCAGGGAAGAAACTTTGTGGCCAAAATGACGCGATTGCTGGCAGACCGGAATTGGGGGGCGGGGGGGGATGGGGTTCTCAACTGCAGATAACCTTCGAAGCAACGGTCTTATTGAAAGATGGAAGGGACGGTTCAAGTTCATGTTGTACCACGTGATTAAAGATCACAAAAGAAAATGGGACAAGTACGCTCCATGTTTGCTTGGGCCTATCTTGAAGTGCCAATTGAGACATGGGGCGTGTCACCCTTTGAGATTATGTTCGGCAGAACTCGAAGCGCTCTCTCAGCTTGCTGAGCTGGCTTTGGACTGGAGAATGGGTTGCCCCAGTTGGGCTTAACACCTCCGCTGAATCCCTATATCTTGCGTCTTAGAGAAAGGATGAGGGAGGCCGCTGATCTGGCATATGATCATGCAAATGGCCAACCGGAGTGCTTATGCGTCGCGGTATAACCTGAGGGCAAGGGACAAGTCCTTTGCGGTAGGGGATTATGCGCAAATTCTGGAGAAGGATTCAACTGCGAAGCTGAAAGAGAAATGGGTTGGCCCAGTGGAATTTAAGCAGCAAATGAGGGAGCCCACTTATATCGTAGAACAGCATGACGGAAAGGGCGACTCTCCGTGTAAGCGGGTGCTCGGAGTTTTTGTCATTTTGTTTTTCTTTCGTCAGGCGCGCTCCCAATTGTACGAGAGAGGTCATTGAGTATTTTTCGTTCGCCAGCGAGTTCATGGTTCTCGGGGCTGGTGTTTATACAACCCCAGCGCCGAGAAAATTTCATCAACCGACTCCCCATTTCTTATGACATCGTGGAGGCATGACTAACAGGCACCACATCGGATGGCAGCCGAGCAGCGCGGAAAACAAGAACCAAGCCAAGCTAGCGGCAGTCGTTGTGCAAGACTCGGAGCGTGTGCGCGGTTGTGGGGCGTCATACGACTCCCCGATGTGTATTTTATCTTTCGTTTGTTAGAACTGCAATATGAACCATATCTACGTACTATTATTAAACAAAAAGGTCGTACTTTGCCGATGTGAACTTATTCGTCGCCTTCGAAACCGCTAACATGCATCCAAACAAACTGAGACAGTACTACGCTAGGACGAATGCGGTGCGTGCTGTTTCTGAGGCTAATGACGCGTTTGGGTCACTGGAATGTATTCGTCTTTGAGAGTCCCTGGCAGGTCATGAACCTGAAATTGGTTGCACAAAACACCGGATTAGAAAACAGCGGACAGGCCTTGCGAGCCTGCGAAGTGATTTCAATAAATGTTTTTTTGAGGAACGTGGTCAGTGCAAAGTAGGTGAGCATAAGGTCAAGATCATCGAGGGGACAGAGCCCAAGCGGGTGTATCCGTACAAGGTTCTATTGAAACTCATGGCAGGGGTGGGCCAACAGTTAAACTAGCTGCTAGACTGGGGCCTTAATTATCTGGTCGAGATTCCGTTCAGTCACCCGGTGATATGCGCAATGAAAAAGAACCGGCAGGATGAGAATATGCGTCGATTGCTGGTGGCTGAAGTCTATGACAGAACCTGACGCGTTCCCCATAAAGGCGCCAACGATGCTGCTGTGGCAGGCAGCTAAGGCAAACTTCGTTTCGGTTCTTGATATGACTCGGGGTTCCGGACAGATCCCCGTAGACCTTGAATCTCAGTCATGCACTTCCTTTGCGACCCCTGGTTGTTTGTATGCGTGGAGGATGATACGCTTTAGGCTTCGGATTTCTTGTGCCACATTCGAGAGAGTCACGAACCAGTTGCTCGCGATCCACGCCTCGTATGCATGCGCGTAAGTAGGTGATGTCGCTGTCTTATCCGAAACATGGGACGAACACGTGAGCCACCTCGCAGAGGTACTAAAGACCATCGGAGAGGTGGGGCTTACGGCTAACCTGAGAAGTATCAGTTTGGCCAGAACTAGGTAAAATACCTTGGTCATGTAATTGAAAAAGGCTCTCATTCCCTATACCTCCAGCGCACAAGGACAACGACGATCTCGCTGTCTTCTTCAACACATAGGACGAACACGTGAGCCACCTTGCAGAGGTACTAAAGACCATCGGAGAGGTGGGGCTTATGGCTAACCTGGAGAGGTGTCAGTTCGGCCAGAACTAGGTAAAATAGCTTGGTCATGTAATTGAAGAAGGCTCTCATTCCCTATGCCTCCAGCGCAGAAGGACAACGACGATGTCGCTGTCTTCTTCAAAACATAGTACGAACAAGTGAGCCGCCTTGGCAGAGGTACTAAAGACCATCGGAGAGGTGGGGCTTATGGCTAAACTGGAGAGGTATCAGTTTGGCTAGAACTAGGTAAAATAGCTCTGGTCATGTAATTGAAGGAGGCTCCCATTCCCTATACCTGCTATGCGCACAAGGACAACGACGATGTCGCTGTCTTCTTCAAAACATAGTACGAACACGTGAGCCACCTCGCAGAGGTACTAAAGACCATCGGAGAGGTGGGGCTTATGGCTAACCTGGAGAGGTATCAGTTCGGCCAGAAGTGGATAAAATACCTTGGTCATTTAATTGAAAAAGGCTCTCAGTCCCTATACCTCCAGCGCACAATGACAACGACGATGTTGCTGTCTTCTTCAAAACACAGGACGAACACGTGAGCCGCCTCGCAGAGGTACTAAAGACCATCGGAGAGGTGGGGCTTATGGCTAACCTGGAGAGGTATCAGTTTGGCCAGAAGTAGGTAAAATACCTTGGTCAAGTAATTGAAAAATGCTCTCATTCCCTATACCTCCAGTGCACACGGACAACGCAGGTTATACTAGGACCGAAAACGAAGGAAGAATTAAGAAGCTTCTTAATGCTTTTCAACTATAACCGCGAGTACGTACCGCACTTCGCAGATGTGGTGCTTCCGCTGACAAAACTGACAGCAAAATGGGTAGCGAAGCAAATTTCATGAAACGTTAGTGCTGATGCTCCACTTAACGCCATTAAAGGAAAAACTCGTCCAGGCATCCCAGCAGGCCGCGCGAGGCGTCGGAAAGGAGTATGTGCTGACGATAGATGCGTCGAACTTTGCTTTTGGCGCCTGTACCTCTCAGGTGGACGAGGAGAGGAGGGAACGACCCATAGATTTTGTGAGCAGAATGGTGACCTTGATAGGGACCCGCTGGGCCACAACCGAACGACAGGCATTTGGCATTGTGTGGGCGCTATCCAAGCTCAAAACCTGGTTATTTCAAAATAAAGTTGAAGTGGTCACTGGTCATAATTCCCTTACAATATCGCACCCTCACATTTCCGAGTAGCGCACGCCTGATGAGGTGGTCCCTGGCGCTTCGGCGCTTTGACATGCGCATATCACGCATCAAGAGAACCATGAACCAATGGGCGGATACGCTGTCTATCCTTAACGGTCCAGAGTAGTGACGATGGCTCACACCTGACAGGATTTCTCCTTTGTGTACAGCATGCATGATTTATTTTGTTCTGGTGACGTGCATAGATAGTCGGCTCGTAGTGTGTTTATTCACATTTATGCTTCGCTCTGACTGCGGGTGTACCAGGAGTATAGAGTGTTTTATTTTTATCCGTATAATGTGCGTGCTAACCGAAATTACGATCTACATATGTTAAACGCGTCTTATACGCTTTATATGTTTCGTGTTGTTAACTGCGCAATGGAGAGTATTTGAGCCCATGTTTGTGTTTGGGATGTTAGGTTCGAAGACTTCTTTGTACGTGTCTTGTGTTTCATTTGTTTTGGACAAAATAAAATGAAAGCGGGTTCCGGAACGTCTACGGCTCTGGATGTAGCAGACGGGGCCGTCTGCCGCTTATGGCTTTGGGAATAACCCCGAGTCTTGGGCAGGGCGGTTCAGAACCGAGGGATCTACCGATCCCCGAACCAAGCCGGAACGGGCGAGGTTAAGGGAAGGAAACCACCGAGCGAGGTGCCGAGAGGAACTTCCCGAAGGCGTCCGAACAGACGGGAGGATTCCGGGAAACTTGGCGGCGGGCGGGAGAAGAAGGAGGAGTCTACGCGGAGCATTGGAGGGGGCAGACGCAGCAAGGAGTCCGAGAAGTCTCACATAGCTCCTAATAACTGCAAAGGAGATTGAATAAAATATGTAAATAAACTGCAAATGTATATATTAGTTCGTAATCTTCACCCGTGGTGTCCCTGCGATTCTCTATGACCTCCGACGGCAAGGGCGCAACCCGGAGCTGCCATCAACCAATCTGCGGCCACCACCACAACAAGAACTTAACTTAGAGCCACAATCATAATGAATCAGTGCATACTTTTGTTTGTGAAGAACGTTTTAAAAATTGACGCCGGAGGAGCTGGAGCATTGTCATGATCAAAGATCACGATTACGGCCTTTTCCGGTTCTTTTTTCAAATGCGGATGAAATGGTTTTTCCATGACGCTTCTGTAGGATGGAGTCATCGCTGTCGTTCCCTCGCGGAGTGCAGTGGGTGAGGATGACAACCTCACTTTCCCAGGTAATGACCACACCGTCTCCTCGCAATGGCAGTAGCGCAAATATTCGGGGGCGGTGAGACGGAACGTTTTTAAGCAGCTCAGTTCTTTAAAACAACATTTGGGTTCTGTCTGGTAACGTAGGGCCTTAAAAGCCCAAAGAAACCAAGGTAGAGAAAAATTTTACCCCTTTGGCCAAAGTATATGTATCATAACCCTAAGTCTCCAAAAACGTACCAGGGTTAGGCCTCACTTCTGGATGCTCGGTTTCAATGAGGCAGCTTTCGGCGTAAATTGCGAAGCAAGTGCCATATTTAGGCTTCACTGGGGATTATTCAATCAAATCTGGTAATTTGACAATTATGTTGCGAGCCAAATTGGATCCATAGAATTGCTGAAGAAAATTGTTTTGCCACTCACTAACGCCTTGGAGCAAAATCGCATTTCGCCCATTTAGGCACCTAGGATTGCCAAGCTTGCGTCAAGTCATTCGTCTCCCTGACGTGCTACATGGGATCCCCTTGTAACGACTGGCATTTGGATTCTGGGTTGAGAAACAGCATCGATGTTTCGTATGTTATGACAGCTGAAGAAGTGAAATTATATCTTTCTTACCCTTATGACGGGACAAGAGTTACTTATTCAACTCAATTACGCAAAATAAGTAACACTATGCTCTTCGACGGTTCATATCGCCATTTTAGGTACTGAAACACCGATGAGGCCAGGTGGCGTCACTTTAATTTGAAAACTTTTGTAAGGATGTTTTTGTGTTTTGTACTTATTCTTCAATAAAACTCAGGATATCAGTGTACTTTAAGATATTTTTAGGGCTCTACCAACACCACCTAGACAGAAGGCCTCCGCACGCGTCATCACAGTCAGATCGATCGAGGCCTGTGATTGGGCACGAGTGCTGTGTCAGTGTTCGACTGGGGATCGTGTCCAATCAGCGCGTCGAAGGCTGGCTCGGGCCCAATAGCCGAGTTAGCGCGATCCGACTCTGATGATGTTTCATAGAGGGAGAGGAGACCATGCGGAGGCCTTCTGTCTAGGTGGTGTTGGCTCTTACCTCTTCATAATCCCGACAAAAATTGAGGAGACCTCACAACTTCAAAGCAACTCGTAGCTTTGGCTCCTCATGTCGAGTCTTAGCCAGTTCATTTAAAATGTGTTTTTGTTCACTACAAACAGAAACAAAAATACCATATCAAACCAAGCTCAGGAACAAAAACAGGAACCATAGTAAAGCTTACAAAGGCTCGAACGGGTTCCACTTCTGTCCCGGTATATTTTTCGCTGTGTTTTATAAAGAATCAGTATCGACTAGCCCAGGTATTTCATTTCTGCAAAAACAAAAGGCGTCGTATAACTGTCTAGAGTGGGCAAAATACTACAGGAATGTTAAGAACATATATTTTTAAACTATATTTAAGTATCTACCTTGGTCCCATGACTGTGGTCGATATACACCAATTCGACCCTCGGACGTCACGTCACTAAGGTGGCGCTGCTTTCGGAAATGATCATGAGCAGATGCCTCGTACGACGTGAGTCTGGTTTTGTACTCATGTGCAGTACCCACACACTGTACGTGCGAATACGGGATTGCTTTAGAACTCTATGTATTAGTACACAACCACGTGTTGGTCTTGCCAGTTTCCCTTCACTCCCTCGTTTTTAAAATTATTTTGTGACGCCAAATGCAATGATATTGAAACAAAACGTAGCCACGCGGTAACCCACAAGCTTCATTCGCTTGGCGCAGCAAATCATCTATCGCTTCACAAGTCTCTAACTTGGCACTGAAGTAAGGCACCAGGCTCAGGATCTTGGGATCCTGGGTTCGATATTTATTCAAGAACACTCGGAATGTTTTTTATCTGCCCTTAGTTAATTCATATTTCTTCTCAGAGATTTGTGCTTTAATTTATTTTTCCAAAATACGCGTCATAACTTTACGGCAACTGAGGGATTGATGTGTTGATTTTATTTGTTTAATGTTCGGCGATCAGCTGCGGCATTTATAAGGAAATTACGCATCCATACCCAAAATCCTCGCAACTAATAAGAAAATATATGGAACTATGGAACTATAAGCTTTTATCTAAAAAGGGGCCTAATAGTTTAGGGCGAAGACGCTCCGGTAATTACGACGGTTGTTTTGAATGTTTTCGGAGCAATTATGCTCTAACTTATCTCACCGATATTTACCTGGAACTTACTCAAGAAAATAAGGTTTGGGATCCCAATTCCTGAAGGGCTCCAGCTTTACGATATCCGAGTTGGAGTCGTAAATGACCTTGATAATGACTGTCACAGGTGCCAGAAGGGAAAGCACGGCTTGCATGCAATCGGTCCAGACGACTCCCTCAGACCTCCCTGCCAAATCAGCAATAATTATTTGCATGAACGTCAAAATAATCGCAATGCGCTATAGCGTATGTAGGTGTTTCGGCTCGCTCAAGATCGGAAAGATAAGTGACATTAGCTGTGTCAGATGTATGCGAAATATTTGACTTAAAATCTTTTACAGGGTCTTAATTGAGACGTTAAAGTCTGCACTGATAGTAAGCATGAATATTATGACAAAAACCTGTTTGGAAAACGTTTATAAGCATTCCTCTCAAATAATGTTCTTTTACAATAGGATATTTCTTAAATATTTCTGATGCACTTATTTCATTGTACAATAAAAACAAACTGCTGGAACCATTCATAGACAGCTTCAAAATGCTATATTATATTAAAGGCTCACTTTTCAGACCTTCAACATACAGTGAAAAGAAAAGCGTCATCAAACTTTAAACGTTGTGATTATTAAAAACGTATACTTAATACCGAACGGACCAGAGAGTTATACAAAAACGAAGAGCGTGGCTGTTGTGCGCTTCTGGTGAAATGTTTGCAGCTTTCTATTTAGGACTAGTTAACTTACCATCGTTTTTATCGAGCGAGTTTGTTCTGTTACAGATATGCCCTCCTTACTTAGTATACAGTGAAGCTATGTTTTGCACTTGAACAAACGAAAGACTAAAAACACAATTTAATGTATGAGATGCTGGCACCGGCACCCATCAGAAATCTGCTTACCAAAGCGGTGTAGAAGGTCCCAATGAAGCCGATTGCAAGTGTGCACCACAGGATTGGAAACTGAAATACTTGAAATTCCCAGGTGTTTTAGACAAGACGATTAAGATAAATGTATTCCTTAAGCGATATAAAAAAGCTTTGTCTTACAATAAAAGAAACAATTAGTTACAAATTAAACAATGACAAATAAATGATTTGCATAAGAAATATAAGGGCATCCAATTCACTACTGTATTAGAAATATTATTAGAGAGTATTTTTTAACAACTATGTTGTTCATAACTCTGCCAAGGGGCGGAACTTACTTGTTGAGGTGGCAACAGACGCTGCAAATATTGCTACGGCACCGTTGCTTTGCTGCGATTAAAAAGAAAAGATTTGTTGCATTCTTTAAAAAGTGGCTTCAAAGGTGTTTTTCTACGCTATATATCAAAATCCCTGAACTCAAATGCGGCTTTCCGAGGCCGCATTTGCCTTCTATGCAAGAGGGCGTGGAACTGAAATATATTCGGCATATTCTTTGTTTATAATCCCCACGAACTCTTTTATGCTGTTAAACTTTCCAAGTAACACTTTTTTTTGTATTTATTAAGTATCAACTTAAAAATTGGTATTTCACTGGTTTCGAGAATCCCAGCATGCAAGGTTTTTTCACGATGGGCGATCGCCACAGGAACTCGGCTTCAAATGCCACTCCCGGGGATAGACGTGGCCGCGTTACTGTAGAATTTTCGCTTAGTTGCAACGTGTTTCGTTAAAAAATCGTAAGTTATGTTTCACATCACGTGTTATACAAGCGAAGAGTTTGGATCCCAATCGCGTTTGCATTGGCATATTATTTTGATGCATATATATTTCTCCCTACTCAGAAGAGATGTTTTACTTTATGTAGTTTCATCAATGTTCCTAAATATCTCGAGAACTATTTTATTATCGTCAAGTACCGTTTTGATTTCCCCTCAAAATCAGACGTCAGATATTGTTATTTGTGTTTATTATACATTGCTTCCTTGTTTCTATATGTAGTCGTAATTGGAGGGTAAGAGCTTACTTACAATCATGATATAAATTAACATAATCTATAATTGCGCAGAAAGTGCGTTGATGGCTCGATAAATTAAAAACGCAATGTTACTTTTAAATATCTAGTCAAATTTATGGGAGCCGTGCACGTAAAGAAATTCAGCTGACTGTTTACTGGTAAAGTGTGGGCGTTGCGCAATCTATCTTTGGAGATATTTGAGACCCCTACCATATACCGTATTTACTCGAGTAATAGACGCACTATTTATGAACAAGGCCCTTGCGTCTACTTTCCCGCAGAACACACATACAGCCAATCATCACGGTGAGCATAAATAACACAGTGAATAACTAGATCGAGAGCACGATTCTCCATACAAATACAATATCTACAAATGATATCTTTGTGCGAAGACGTTATTTCTGTCCTGTAAACCGCTGGAATCATGCTATCGATCGCGGTGATTAGCAATCCGCGTGTTCCGAGGAAAAGCGGACCCTCAGGTTTTCTTCATAAACAGTGCGGCTAATAATCGAGTAAATACGGTATTGTTCCTCCTAGACATACAGGTCAAACGCAGGTCTTTACTGGCGTTCCGTTTTGGTACACATATAGATAATAAAAGTTTGGTGAAACTTAGTTTGAATTAGTACGGGTTTATCGACAGTGGAGGGAGTATAAATAAAAACAAAGATTGCCAAACTTTTTCCTCAATAAAGCGCACATTATCCTCTCCATGATCATGTGTTATCGGGAACGAATAGAACGCTGAAACGCCAGAAAAGTGCCACAATTAAGCCTCTCTGCGGGCTGTTTGGTTGATGCATGGCCTTTTCGGCTCATGCTTGGAACGTGGGCAATGTAACGAACCAGAGAAAAGTCGTATAAAAACGAGAGAAAATTACTTTGGAAGTAACTAAAGCATTCGAGCAAATCTTATTAGGCCCATATTAGGCCCCTAGGATTGGCAAACTGAGACCAACATTAGCGTTTTCTGGCATGCTATTTGCGCCGTATTAGGAATTCGCACCGCACTTTTAAAAAAGTCTTCAAACTTTTTTTTTCAAATCCGTGGTGAAACCTTGATGATAATAAACAAATAACCGGATATATGCATCAAAGAGTCGTTCTATACCGATTGCAAATGTGAAAATATTTGTTAAGTTTCTGTTAATCTGTTACATCACTTTCAATATATATATACCCGCATGCCTGCAGATATTGTATTTATTTACAGTGCCCATAAAAAAACCCGAGGCCTAGCACGGTGTTGCAAAAAGTCAGTTGACAAATACAAATTAAAGAGCACAGTCCTCTAACAACACACAGCAAAAGGAAATACCACTCTTGAAAGACATCAGACCATCGTTAAAAAGTCGACAAAAGATGACGTGGGGGCTGATTAAAAATACTCTTAATGCGAACTAGAGGAGATAAACAACGTAGATGATTTATGGCGGAAGCGGGATTACCGCATAAACGTTGAGCTGCAATGTTTCTATTTATATGAGATAAGATAGCTGTACTGTTCTGGTACTGCAGTGTCATAGTAAACAAAAATACGCGGTCACTTCTACCTCGCCTAGTTAGTAAATCGACCAAACCCAAGTGATAGAGTACTATTTCATAAGCGTAAGGCTGGGGCAAAGCGTTTTCTTGTGGGAATCGTTCCTGCGAATCTTTTTTGCAGTCACTCTAAAATCGCGAAGGCCGTGCTACTGAAGTTATTCGAGACAACTGACGCAAAATCTAATTTGGGCAAAGTAAAGCTTCCTAAAAGAAAACAAAATGGATTTCGTAACACAGAGTCTAGGAGAGCGAAAATGCCCCGCCTTTTGGGAAAGATAACATGATTGAATCGACATGGTTATTACACTTTAATATATCGTCCACCATAACACCGATATCATGCACAACCGACACACGTTTAATGAAAGTTTTGTTGATGTTGCAGCCAGAAAGAACAGGTAGAGTTTTGCATGTGAACGTTATGACTGAGTTTTCAAGAAGGTTTATGCCAAGCTCATTATCTGCACATCATGTACTGTACTAAAGAATTGATGTGGAAACGCAACAAGGCACAGTCAGAACCTTTTTTGTTTTGTGATATAATCTTATTTCATCAGCTAACTGGGACAAAGTAGAACGCAGTATAACGTCCTGAATGTCGTTAACAAAAATGTAAAAAAGATCACGGGACTGAGGTTTGAGCCCTGTGGTTCTCCGGACAGCTCCTCAAAATAGGTGACTTGGCTCCTTCATGGGAACACAGTTCAATCTTTATGAAGGTAGCTGGAGAATCATACCTAATAATCAGTATTTATCCGATAAAGATATAATTTATGAGGTAAAATATAAGGACTAACGTGATCGAAGATCGGAGGCTCTACTGCGATCGAAAGAGACTGTAGTCCGATTGTTCGCCACAACTAACATTTGGTGCCATGTCGCTTACTAAAGTGAAAAGGTTAGTTCTTACAGATTGACCGCACGTAAGGCCATGCTAAATCTCCTTAGTGACTGGCTTGAATATACTGGATAAATGAGTGCAAACATTTGTTTTTTAACTTTAGAAAAAGCCGGTAACAGGAAGATAGACATATGGTTTGCCGCAGAGCTGGGTCTTCTTTATCTGAGTAACGGTATTACTACGCCGATTTTACAAGTGGTCGAAAAGCGTCATGTTCAAGTGATGGTGTAATTACGTAAGCAGGCAAAGCTGCGAAAATATTTGCACAGCCTTTACAATAAAAGAAGAGGTGCCGTCGTGTTCACTAGGGGAACTTGCTTAATGGCAAGGACATCAACGTGCATAATTACTGGTGGAATAACATTCTTACAGGAGGTCTTCCAGGTATAGCCTTGATGTTGTTTACTGGGCAAAGAACTCACATACGAGAACTGAGTGGCAAAAAATTGCAAACATAATCTGAATAAGATATGCATTTTCCATTATTGAGCAAGGTGATGCTTCGTGCTTTGTTTATGTCTTGAGTGACTAGGTGCGAAGTGTCAGAACACAACCATTTCGTCGTTTACCCTGAGACTGGGGTTTTTTTTTAGAAGAGCAAAAGTAACAGAAAAACAGACAGGTCTCAAACTCAGCTACAAGTTTATTTCAACAACCTCCTCTTATATAGTTCGTTCTCGTCGCCATCAACCAATCACAAACGACTTGTCCTCTGCACCGTGACTTTACAAGTTCCACTCTATCACAAAAGAAGCGGACACTCCCAACGTTTCCAAGTGAAATGTTCTAGCAGAAGATATGGCACACAAAGACTTCAATCAACGCTTTTGTGTCCTCACAATAAACAGGACAACAGCCCACACCAACATCCCACTCAAAACAGGTCACCTCCAAAATAACCCCCACAAACAATACACACCAGACACTAAAAAAAAACACTCTTAAAACTGTAAAAATTGCTTGCAGCGGTTCCCTATTTGCATGGAAGGTTGACTAATGCAATTTCCCAACGATCTAATCCTAATTGTTTCTCTTACCACCCTTTTAACATCGTTGCTCTCCTTAACAACTACATCCGTTCCAGACCAATCCGTTGTGCAGTTTCTACACTCCTCCAGATGCTTAGCCAACTCCGAATTTGCTGCATTATTTTTAACATTCCTTTTGTGCTCTGTTAAACGATCGTTCAAACACCGAGAGGTTTGGCCCACATACTTAAAACCACACGCCAAAGGAATCTCATACACCACGCCTACGCTACACGGCACCGACTTTTCCCTATGCGCCTTCTGACAGCCCCTCTGAACCGTTTCAAAAGGTGTCAATCTATCTAACCTAAAATCCGTGCTGAATACGACATCCACGCCATATTTTTTTGCACATGCTCTAAGATTGTGGGACACCTCGTGACAATACGGAACCACAGCGTACCTATTCCTGATTTCTTGCGTCTTCCCCTTTTTCTCCCTGCACTGTAGGGCAATCTGCCTTTTGATGTACACTTCCCCATATCCTGCCATTACCAGTCTGTCCCACTGGTTTTTTAGTGCCTCCGGTCCGAAATGCATGCATGATCTCACCAAAGCATTACTAATCAAAGATCTGACTACCCCGGCTTTTACATTTTTCGAGTGACAGCTACTCTTCGACAAAACCGGTTTTGGGTTTACCTTCCCATACTCCCAACAAAGACCTCGTTCCAAATGTAAACGTAGGTCGAGAAACTGCAGGACCTCGCCCCTTGGCCTCTCTATCGTGAATCTCAACTCTGGAGCCGCTGACCTTATTACTTGTTCTAAAACATGGTCCAACCCTTCCTGAACAGAGCAAACTAAAATATCATCCACAAATCTTTTCACAAAACACTTTGGAGACAACTCTTCTACCCTGTCATACACTTGCTGGTCCACCGTGTTTAAGTAAATTTCCGCTAACAAAGGCGCTACAGACGAACCTATACAGACTCCCTCTTTTTGCACAAATTTGCGACCTTCGTTTGCTCTGTTCAGGAAGGGTTGGACCATGTTTTGGAACAAGTAATAAGGTCAGCGGCGCCAGAGTTTAGATTCACGATAGAGAGGCCAAGGAGCGAGGTCCTGCAGTTTCTCGACCTACGTTTACATTTGGAACGAGGTCTTTGTTGGGAGTATGGGAAGGTAAACCCAAAACCGGTTTTGTCGAAGAGTAGCTGTCACTCGAAAAATGTAAAAGCCGGGGTAGTCAGATCTTTGATTAGTAATGCTTTGGTGAGATCATGCATGCATTTCGGACCGGAGGCACTAAAAAACCAGTGGGAAAGACTGGTAATGGCAGGATATGGGGAAGTGTACATCAAAAGGCAGATTGCCCTACAGTGCAGGGAGAAAAAGGGGAAGACGCAAGAAATCAGGAATAGGTACGCTGTGGTTCCGTATTGTCACGAGGTGTCCCACAATCTTAGAGCATGTGCAAAAAAATATGGCGTGGATGTCGTATTCAGCACGGATTTTAGGTTAGATAGATTGACACCTTTTGAAACGGTTCAGAGGGGCTGTCAGAAGGCGCATAGGGAAAAGTCGGTGCCGTGTAGCGTAGGCGTGGTGTATGAGATTCCTTTGGCGTGTGGTTTTAAGTATGTGGGCCAAACCTCTCGGTGTTTGAACGATCGTTTAACAGAGCACAAAAGGAATGTTAAAAATAATGCAGCAAATTCGGAGTTGGCTAAGCATCTGGAGGAGTGTAGAAACTGCACAACGGATTGGTCTGGAACGGATGTAGTTGTTAAGGAGAGCAACGATGTTAAAAGGGTGGTAAGAGAAACAATTAGGATTAGATCGTTGGGAAATTGCATTAGTCAACCTTCCATGCAAATAGGGAACCGCTGCAAGCAATTTTTACAGTTTTAAGAGTGTTTTTTTTTTTTATGTGTCTGGTGTGTATTGTTTGTGGGGGTTATTTTGGAGGTGACCTGTTTTGAGTGGGATGTTGGTGTGGGCTGTCGTCCTGTTTATTGTGAGGACACAAAAGCGTTGATTGAAGTCTTTGTGTGCCATATCTTCTGCTAGAACATTTCACTTGGAAACGTTGGGAGTGTCCGCTTCTTTTGTGATAGAGTGGAACTTGTAAAGTCACGGTGCAGAGGACAAGTCGTTTGTGATTGGTTGATGGCGACGAGAACGAACTATATAAGAGGAGGTTGTTGAAATAAACTTGTAGCTGAGTTTGAGACCTGTCTGTTTTTCTGTTACTTTTGCTCTTCTAAAAAAACCCCAGTCTCAGGGTAAACGACGAAATGGTTGACTTCCACCAGCTAGCCTGTACTATGACTCTTTTTTTGTCAGAACTTGTCTGGGAGACTGGTCTCATTATGCTGTACAACAGTATAATTGGCCTCTTTGTTGAAATTAATAAGGCATTTGGTAACTGTCTGCATTCATGAACAGTTTCTTCAGCAATACCTTCGAGTGATTGTTTCGACAGTGTATGTAGATGCGGTTTTGACTGCAGGCTCTCTCTGTGTCTAAAAAAGAACTAAGCAGGATATCTGTTAGAACGGCATAATTTGCTAGGAACCAAGCGTGTCATACCTTCATTTACAATATCTGCTAATTCAGAGACATCTGTAATAGCTGATTTAGCCTTTCAAAACACCATCTCAGTTGTAAGTCTCAAGAAATTAATAAAGGGCAAGATATCTGCCTTGCTGTGGTAAAATCTGGAAGCTGGTCCGTGCCTTACAAAAGGCACAGACACACCGGAAGGGAAGCAACAGTGTAACATAAACTTCATTCCTACTTTTAACACTTGCAATAAATACGCAACGACTCATTCATACTTATCTTCAGTAATTTGTTCACTATCATCGGTATGCGAGGTGAGCGTTGGGACAAAAAGAGAAATCTGAAGACTACGACGCGAGGAAGTGGCATTAAAAGATTATATAATTCCGGTTCTACGCACAAAGTTACGAAAGTAGTTACCCATAAGCTAACAAAGTCAGCGTTTGCCCACGCCAAGTGTGGGGCACTGCGCATGCGCAGAAACCAGATTCGCGCGACTCGAAACGTCTGCGCATGTGCCGTGCAGACAGCAGCGCCACCACCGTGCTGTGACATCACAGTCTCGTATTGATCTACAAAGGTGAGTCAAAGGGATGGATGACTATTTGGACGAACAGCATGAATCGGTTTCTAAACGCGTGAAGCTAGAATTTTGAACAGAGGTGACCGAAAAACGTGCACTAAAAGTATGAAAATTTCACTGAACAAACTTACCTGAGTTAGAAGTTAGAAATGGAAACCTTTAAATTGCTACCTACAGCGGCCACGTGCTAAACAAGGGTCTAATTAGTGCAAGAGTCGACAGATGTCAGCAGTCCTCTTCAAGTCGACAGGTGGCACCGAGTACCGCATTCTTCTGGGCGAGCTTCGCAGATGACACCACTTTCGTCAGTGGCTTGTTTCGGATGTTTCCCTCCTCGTTGAGGCGCCTCGCCCAGCATAGAATTGTAGGGGAGCCGGAGGTAGCCGCTGAAACTCTGCACGGAAAACCTCGGCGGATCTTTTTTCTTGTCTGGCACTCCCATACCAGAGAGTAACCTTCACTCGCTCGTCGGGACCTAAGCGCGCCATAAAGATGACTTGCACCCCAAAACAGCGAGCGCAAAAGTTGCAGAGAAAAAAGAGACGCGGTAACAACAAGTGATTGGAAAGCAGACGACGACATGCAGTGAAAAATAATAATGGTTAAAAACCGCAACAGGACAACGGACAGAAAGGAAGACACAGGCACAGCGCTACTTACAAATGAACTTTATTTTCGTTGTCCCTCAATATATATTAATATATACCAGTGCCAGCAAAATCAAGCTAAGGAACATGTATAAAATACACATTGTTAAAAGGCTACGACTGTGATATTACACATCGCACCCTCTCTCAGACTAGTCAACCCTGGTTGAGGAACAGCAAATTCTTATCCGACAAAGATAGAGACTTTGCGCTGACACACTGCAGCCTAAGCTGTATTAAACAAAAGCGAAAACAAAGTCACACGAGAAATACTTCAGGCCCAACAAAATCGGTAGAACGGGGCTGAAGTGTGTCAGCGCACCTTGTGTATATATGTCGGATAGAGAATTACTGTTCCTCAACCAGAGAGGACTGGTCTGAAATGGTGCGATGAGTGATGTCATATTTTTAGCCTTTTAGCAATCTGTATTTGTATATTTTTCTTAACTTGGTTTTGTTGGCATAGGTATATATATTGAGCGACAACGAAACTAAAGTTCAGTATGTAAGTAGTGCTCGCCCAACACTCCACCTTCGTCAAAAATAATATTAATCGAAAAAAAAACGAAGTACACTTTTCTTTTGGTATTCTTGTTTCATCTTAGTTTTTGTGTTTTATTGGTAGAATAAAAAAATCATCCGCTAAATATTCGTGCAAAAAGAGAGCGCATCGCTCCGGGCTCAGAAACGTTATCTACGTTCGTCGGAAGCGCCCGCCATGGCCGCCCGCGGTCTTATGTGCCGCCATCTGTCGGCTGTTGCGCCAATCAGGCGCCTTTAATTAGCACACGGTCACCGTAGGTAGAAACTTCAAGTATTTTAATTTCCAACTTTTTACTCAGGTTAGTTTGCTCGGTGAAATTTTTATACACTTAATGCACGTTCTTCGGCCACCTTTGTGTAAAATCTGAGCTCGATACTTTCAGAATCCGATTTACGCGGTCCCTTCAAGCAGCCATTGATTCCTTTCACTCACCCTGCACAGTAACTGAGATTAAGAAACGCAGGGCGTGACTTAATTTTTGCTCACGCATTTTACTTCGTGATTGATATTTCTGGTGTTTTTGTTAGTCTATGATACAATTCGTTAATTGCAGAGCGATAATAAGGCCTGAGGCCTCGCCACACCCCTCGTTTTAGCTGTCAGTGACAATAGCTTAATTAATTTTACCGTGCGTATTGAAACGCCATTTTATTGCTAATAATAAATCCCACCAGAGCTTACCATCAAAAAGAAGTAAACGCCGCATGCCGTAAGCGCGATATATTTTCCGTACCGCATACGGATGTACTGAAAACAAGGAAAAAACATAAAGGGTCGGCGTTAGAAACTGCCTTGAATGAGAACATATAGTACAACAAAAATCAACTGCCTCAGTGGGTTTTAATATTGAGTACTCAACGTACAAGAGTTGGCTGTTGAGTTAAGGATTTTGAACAGACAAGTTTTGGCTTGCTTAGGAAGTACTTTTCAGACAAAATTCAGTACTTAGACCTCCTGTTGAACACAGAAATGGCTTGTGCTGGAGGTGCGGCAAGGAATCAGCAAAGCCTCTGTTGGCAGCTCACAGCTGTCACTCAAAGATAGTTAAGAGGGATGTAATTTCGTCTTTGATGGATAATGCCTGTAAAAAATTTCGTATGCATTGGATTGAAGAGGCAGTTTACTGGCAAATGTTGCGCCTTTTGGAAGGGTGCCATCACCAGAATGTGATTGTTCCAGTTGTGTTCAAGGTATTAGGAAGGACTGATACGACTTCGGTGGAAAAACAGGTCATGAAGAACGTGGTGCGCGTGCGTCACTAGCAGACATGTACGTAACGCGTTACAAGTAACGAGTTACTTGTACCTAGTTACTATTTTCGGTAACGAGTAACGTATTTAGTTACTTTTTCAAAAGAGGAACGAGTAACGGTATTTAGTTACTTTAAGGCAAAGTAACGAGTAACGGTACCTCGTTACTTTTGAGGAGTAACGTGTACAACACCGCTTAAACGGCCTTGTTTTTATTCTAGCCTTAGTATGTGTCTATTGCGACAAGGGCAGATGGAAAACCCGAAAAACAAATAAACAGTATGACAATACAGCAACGTATATCGCTGAACACGTCAGTCGAACAGTTCGACTGACGTGTCCAACGAAAACGTTGCTGTACTGAACTCTACAGCTGGGAATGTCCTTCAAACAGTGACAGAATAAGGTTCGTTGGTTGAACCTCGTAGAATCGGGTACGGACCGAATGTAAACCCGGAGGTTGCAAACACGGGAAGGTACAGAACCCATTACCCGCTGTCCTCCATAAATGCGCAGTTCCCGAAGAATCACCAGCTCTTCCTGAAGCGCAACACTGCCGTTTCTTCGAAGGCGTCGGTATAGAACGATTCTTCAGCGTCGCCGGAGATGTATTTTCAAGGAAGCGGGGAAACATAACTGATGAAAACTTCGACAGGCAGTTGCTGCTTAAGGGCAATGACTACTAAAACTAAAACAATAAACCATGAAACAAAAACAGTTGTGCATTTGGTCGTCAAAGTAACGTGAAAAGTAACTCGTTACTTTTGAGGTAACTCACGCGTTCCTTTTGAGAATCGGTAACGAGTAACGTATTTAGTTACTTTTTGAGCGAGTAACGAGTAACGGTATTTAGTTACTTTTTTTGGGTAACGTGTACATGTCTGGTCACTAGCATGGCA